>MLYV02001305.1:0-59977 GCA_001913855.2 Hermanssonia centrifuga
ATGTCATATGGGGGCTGGATGTCCCCTAAATCCATGGCTGTTGGTATATAAAGAGATAGGTTTACAAATGCAATCTGAATTGGCGTATTGTTTTCTAATCTACCGCTGCTAGATCATTAGGCTCGTTCCCAGCCGTTCCCGACATTCAAGCTCCGCCGCCGGCTCGCGCATTTTGCAAGCTCACGCCTTTCGAGCCCCGCTCAGCCCCAAAAAGAAGGCCACCGGCCGACGTGATGCTGGCGTAGGCTGGCGTCCGGAAAGGTTTTACGAGTCTAGCTGCTAGATACTACTAATTTGGGAATTTGATGCGGAAAGGCTGGTTTTTGGGGGGGTTAGTATCGAAGCTCCCGGCCTTCGGCCGGTTTGTCGGGGTATCTGACATCTAACATTTGCACTCTCGAGGGCCATTTGTCGGGGTCCAGTATCGAACTTGCGGCCTCAAAAAGTCCAAAAAGTCGGGAAACCGGGATCGAAGCTCTGTGCGGGTTTGCCGGGGTCCTGTCGGATCCGAGCTGCTTGTTTCAAACTATCACTTTGCCCAGGTCAGCATGCATGGTAATCCCTCGGGTTCAAGCATTTTAACTCTTGTAACGTGCAGTATGCATGTTGCATATATATTGAAGATGTAAATCCTCACCTTGGTAGCTATTCAAGCTACTCACTAGCAGCCGATCTGCGAGGGTTAGCACTGTTATCAGTCTGAGTGGGATCAGACTCAGAGGAGTATCAATTATAGAGCCAACTGACACCCCAAGACCCCTTCAATACCACCACTTACGGTGTTCTATCAACCAAAGTGAGCCTTCTCGCATTCCGATGGTACAATTTTGTTCAGGACTTCCCTAGAGTTCTTTGCTCTTCCTCTCATCTGAGGCTGAGTTGTCCCCCACGTTGATACTCAGTGCTTATTCTCCCAATCGGGCTTTCTGCCCCCTTTATCCACCGTGCACGCTTCCCACAACGAACGCTGATGAAGAAACATACCAAAGAGCTTGGACCACAAAAGCACCCGTCTCTATGCCGGCTCGAGGTAACCGGGAAGCGCGCCTTACTGAGAGCTCTGTTTACTATCGGTTTAACCCGAGGTTCCAAGCCAGGAATACCGGGATAACTTTGTCGATTCTACGGCACGTTCCTAATCTTGCTTTTCATCCTTTGTTTAGTTCCTCCGGGGCCGAGTGCATTAACAGATCCGAATGGATCGCGTGCGCTCTCTGCGTGTGGTGCACGCCTTCTTTACAGTGAGTACTTCATCTGTACGCACTCAACTAAGTCGAAAGTTCTGTCGTGCTAGCTCTATTTCAAGTACGGAAATTCTGGATCCTCGTGGCGCATACTCTCTAGGGTTCAACTCCTGACCATCGGAACGTGTGTTGCGATAGCTCGCCCATTCTCCAGCATGTGCCTCCGGTAATTCTTGAATGCAGAATTAGCTTGGGAGTCATCTGTGGAGGGAAATGCCTCGTTCCTGATAATCAATGTTTTAGGGTCCTTTGTCTGGTATCTGATCTGCTCAATGGTCCTTGTATCAACCGTTGGTGTCAATTTGGTGCCTCGTGGCCCTGTGGCCTTGACTTTGTCACGCTATTCCGAGCTATAAAGTCGTGGAAGGATGCTGCAAAGCCTCTCTCAATACTTACGTGCATCGCACATCGCCATGTCTTTCCTCGGCTCCATCGTTGCTAGTTTGCTTTATCTCCCTGCTTTCGTTACTGCTATTCCTGTCGCCTCGGCCGGCACTTTAGCTTCCATCTCTTCCCCGTTATTCCCAGTCTCGCCACAGCTCAGCTATTGGACCACCTCTACGTCTATTTCAGGCGCTCTTCCGCTCTCCGACGCTACCTTCCGGCCTCATAATCAAATCACTGCATTGTCTCATGACTATGTCGACGCCCCCGATGGGGAGCTGTCCATGCAGGCATACTATCCTGCGGGTTCATACAACTTTGACAACTCACCTCAAGGCGGATTTTCCTTCTATGCTCCCGGGCCTACGTCTGTGGACTTGACAACAGCAAAGGAAGCCACTTTCGGATATACTGTGTACTTCGGATCTGGGTTCCAGTTTGTCAAAGGAGGGAAACTTCCGGGACTATGTATGTCTATATTGCCACAGCTCTCAATAAAATCAGCGATTAATATTTTTCTCCCAGACGGCGGCAACAGCGATAGTGAAGCGGTTTCGTGTTCTGGCGGGCGACGTGACGATGGCTGCTGGTCTGCTCGACTAATGTGGCGTACAAATGGTGCAGGAGAGCTTTACACCTATTTGCCACCAGACTTCACCGAGAATCAAGCGGTGTGCACCGTACCGCCGTTTTCCACGTGCAACGATGTCTACGGTGCTTCCGTCGGACGCGGCTCCTTTACGTGGGCCACGGGTGGCAGGACTACCATGAGCCAGCGAGTGCGTTTGAATGACGTAGGACAGTCAAATGGCGAATTGGAGTTATTCATTGGTGGACAGAGTGTAGTGAACGTTGGTGGTCTTGTACTCAGCAACAGTACGGATGGCAGAATCCGTGGGATGCAAATGCAGACTTTCTTCGGAGGTAAGTCATATATACTCTTCAACTCTTGCAATTTACTGGGAGCTAATGCATGCATTTATAGGATCAGACTCGAGCTGGGCATCTCCCATTGACCAATATGTCTACTTCTCGGACTTTTCTGTGGCAATCACAGAGTCGCTTTGATTAGCTGGTGCTGCGCTGGACTGTATTGTATCAAGGCTTTGGTGTGGTCGGGCTGGGCTTGACCACCGTGCTGGGTTTTTCTTTACTGTGAGGGCTGGGGCTTCTGGTTGCGATCTCTTTTGTGTAGTCTTTCTTTGTATATCTCAGGGATGTCTTTCATTGGCCATAGGGCTGTGTATTACTAGCGTAGATAGGCGACTGAATATCTGTTCCATGACATCAATTGTGTGGATTTACTTGGAGAGATCGTCTGCCCTGGATCAGAATGAGGGCCTGATGAGGGCGTGGCTTATTTGTTGATCCGCGGAGAAGGCCGACTCAGGCTTTGATGCGCCCGCCGATCGCCCGCCCCAAGTACTCAAAAATCGAAGCAGCCTTCTCAGCAAGTCGACAATGAATTAACGGCCCTGCTCTGCTTTTATTTCTTATGAAAGCAGCCCAGCGCATGGGCCAGGTACAGTGGTGAGCATCCCCTCCGATTGATTCTCGGTCGGAAAAACAATTAGATCTATCTCACAATCAAAATCACCGCCTTGGCTTCGGGTTGGAGCTCGCGGTTAGCATAAATGAGAGACATTTCACATTCTGTGTCTCCCTCCGTCACCGTCGCCTCTCTCTTCTCCGCCTTCTCGTGTTTGCGTTGTGTGTCCAGTGCACCAGTCATTCTTTTCTGTTTCTCTTCAGACGCTAATCGAGATGTTCGTTCACAAATCGCTCGTTGCTCTCTTGGCATTTTGTATCGCATCTGCTGTCTCTACCCATCCAACCCCGGAGGGTGTCCACAAACGTCACGTCCGTGCTCGCGCTATCCGCGCACGATCATGCAAACCACATACTTTGGTTTCCTCGAGTGCCATTTCGACGACCAGCGGCTCTACCCCAACGAGCACCGATGAAGCGAGCACGTCCAGGACCCAAGCAACTAGCTCCACTCTCTCGTCGTCTTCCCCTTCCCCTTCCCCAACGACTAACACCGCGAGCAATACCAACAGCGCTCTCGCTGTTCTGGCTCCACTCAAGGCTCTGCAGTCATGGTCCACATCCCCCGATGCGAAGAACGCTCTTCCTCTGTCAGACTCTACCTTCAACCCTTTCGATCTCCTGAGCGCGCTGTCTCACAGCTACGTTAACGCTCCGGACGGTCGGCTTTCCATGAAGGCGACCTACCCCGAAGGATCGTACAACTTCCAGCACGACCCTCAAGGCGGCTTTTCATTCTATGCCCCCGGTCCGAGTAACGTAGACCTTACGACAGCCAAGGAAGTCACATTGGGATACTCCGTGTTCTTCGAGGACGGGTTTGACTTTAACATTGGAGGCAAACTCCCCGGTATCTGTGAGTATCCGTCTTATCTATCAGTATACGTGACACCGACTGACAACTGCCTCAGATGGTGGAGACAGTGATGATGTTGCTGTTAGCTGCTCGGGCGGACGTCGCGACAACCGGTGCTTCTCGTCTCGTATGATGTGGCGTACCAAGGGTGCCGGCGAGATGTACACTTACCTCCCTCCTGCCTATGACGCCAACGACAACGTATGCAACATTCCCCCTTTCTCCACGTGCAATGACGAATACGGTGCCTCTGTCGGCCGTGGCTCATTCACTTTCGAAGCCGGCAAGTCCAACCCCGTCAGCATGCGCATTCGCTTGAACGATGCCGGCCAGCAGAATGGCGAGCTCGAGCTCTGGGCAAATGGGCAAAGCGTCATTAATGTTGGCGGGCTTGTTCTGCGCGATAGTGACGATGGGAGGATCAGAGGTATTCAGATGCAGACATTCTTCGGAGGTAAATTGCAGCTCATCCTACAATTACTGCTTGTACTCAAATTCCGTGTTCAGGTTCGGATACGAAGTTTGCCTCTCCCAAGACGCAGAGCTCGTACTTCCGCGACTTTACGGTTGCCATCACTGAGAAGCTCTAAGCACACGACAGACCACACGATATATTATCTCCCCTGATGCCTACGACACGATAACCTTACACCCCTGGTTTTCCTTACCACACTTGCTGTATCGTTATGCATCGCTGTCTTTACTCACAGACTCATACCCGCTGTCCCTTGCATATTTCCAAATGGCGACCCTCATCATGCTAGAAGCACGATGCCGTTCTTTACACTGTCCTTGATACGGATGGGCTGGAATGCGACCCGACTGACTCGGTGTCGCTGGAGGATGGATGGTGGTTGTCTTTCGCTGGCCGTATATCTTATTATTTAATGTGTCCCGACTTGCGATGAATATATTGTTCAAATGTCTGCCCTGATTTCCAGCCAGGAGCTTCGCTACAGCCCAGCCTCAGAGTCACAAACGGCGCGTTTGCGGGCCCCAGGGGCTTTTCCAAAATCCATAGTGTCTCAGGCTCCCGTCGAGTGACTCGAGTCTCACAAACGGGCGTCGGGCACTCTTGAATCTTCTTGAATTCTGTTATCAGGTCTGAGTAAGGCTCCAACCCTTTTAATAAAGAGTATTTACAGGGGCTATAATGCAGGTCCTGCATATTGGAATATGCATCAACATAAAATTACATGACTTATCCTGGACTCGATACCGCAGTTTTGTGTGAGTTGAGCTTAAGGATTGTACCGTTCAATGCTGCCAGTGAGCCTTACAGACCGCGGAAGCGCCCGTATGGGGCGCTTATGGACGCTTGACTCGCGAAGTCACATCCGCTTTCTTGACTTGAGAGATACTTCGGTAATGCAGCATTGACATGTAAAACCAGAAAAAACATCAGCGATACTCTAGGAAAATCATTCTGTATTCCACGCACCCTTCAGTTGAAAAACAATGTGACTTAGTTGCAAACTTACTGTTTACTCTTTATAAACTATTTACAACCCTTTCTCTTTTTTAACGGCATCAGTGCAAAGGTAAAATAAAGGGTTGGAGCCTTAGGTCTGAAACTCTGAGGTAATAAGTATAGCAGAATGGTAAAGAAAAATAAATGCATCCGCCGGGAGTCGAACCCGGTGCTAGGCCATGCAAATTTTGTCGTCTGGGAAGACCCAATGTTACCGATACACCACGAATGCTTACATGCGAAGTCAAATATTTAATCATTATCAGAAACTCAGCAACAGTGCATTTTGTATGGATTTCCAGGCCTGCGCCCATCATGATTAGCGTTCAATTGCAATGGATCTGAAGCTACGCCTTTCACGAATTACGAGCAAGGGTATGCAAGAGGGGGTATGCTTCAGATGTGCCGATGTCCCTTGATTCTTTGTTCATGGTCGGGATTTTACACATCCGAGTCAAGATTTCGCCGATGCTGAGACAGGTATTGCCTAGAACGGCGAGTGGCTCCTCAATCTCAAATAATCGTCGTGGCGAGACGATAGAATGTCTTGATGAGTCAGTTAGTGATACATATCGAAAAAGTCCCTTCCCACTGGCAGAACTTCTGTGTAGCAGTTTTGGATATTTGGATCTGGAGGGAAGCTGCCAGTCGGCTCGCCCTGGAATTTTGGAAACCTCTACCGCTTATGTCCATGTGTTTGAAAGGTGGTGCGGTTATTCAGCACGCAACATCTTCAGGCAGGGCCACCCGTATATTCTAGGAATATACCACTGGCAGGCAAGGGAGGTCAAATTACTCAGGAAAATGGCGCACATGTTGACGTGAGAAAGGACTGGTAGGAAAGTTGTGGATGCAACGGCGCAGTATGTACACATGGTTTTTCTGTGCCGAATAAAGTAGACCTATCACTCAAGAGTAACATTCCGACCACCTCGGCCCGTGTACGAACCGGCTGAGATCAAGCTTGATAGACTCTTCTCCCGCCGTCAGATTCAGCTCCAGCCTGTTCATGCATAGCCGTTCTCGAAGCTCAGGCAGTGCCCAGAACAGGCGCTGCGAATCTGGGTCTAGCATCCATCCGTCCTGTGTCATCTTAACGTCTTCAGGTGGAGCCATGTTCGGCAAGACAGTAGAGTCTCCTTCCGATGGCGGTAAAACATGTGGGGTTCCCGAGGAGAATGCAGTTGGATTGTCATAAGCTACAATGTATATGAGCTTTTGACACGATATAGATTTGAAGCACAACGTACTTCTCAAGTGGCTGTCATTAAATGGCACGGATACATCCCATACCAGTACTTGTTCCGAATATCCCGCCACCAGCCGCTGTCCATCCTGTGGGCACTCCATGTCCATTGTGTTCCAGTTGTGTTTGTAGTGTCTGAGAGGAGCTACGATAGGTGTGCAGGACACCAAGTCCCAGATAACAATGTCCGAATGGTGAGATGCTGCCAGATAGGTCCCAGTGGTAGACGTCAAGAACACAAGATGATCTGGCGGCAAGGCCTTGTAGACAAGCAGTGATTGCTTTCGAGCAACTCCGCCCTCAATACTCATGACCCGTATGCCACGTCCGCCCTGAGTGCCCACGACCTGTAAGCCACGTCCGCAGTGGTAGGCGACATAGCATAAATCGCGAGAGATGCACCAGCTGTCCATGCGCCCGTCATTGTGCAGATTGATCGGGGGATAAACCTCTTTGAGAGTTTGGGAATCTAGTATCCACATCCGTACAGTATTGCGATTCTCCCTGATATCGGGGAAGAAACTGTGTTTATAGTCCACAACCACCTCATCCGCATCCTTGGATAAGACAGCGAATTGTGCTCCGTCAGGTGAGATCACTGGTGGGCCGTAGAAAGTAATCCCGGGGAATGCTTTCCAAGTAGATGGATCCTCCACACAATCCACGTCAATGGTATGAATCCGATCCTCAGATGCAATATAGACTCGACTACCATCTGGCGAGAATATCCCACCAGACGTCTGGCTGTAGAAGCCGCTGCTAAGAAATCGGTGTGTTTGCTTGCATGAGTTCAAATCTAATACATAAACCCTCCCTTTCTTGGAGTAGGCCATGATGCGTGTACCATCTCGTGAAATTGCGGAGCCACGGATCTCATCATCATAAACGTCCCCTCCCAGTTGAAAGCGCTCGCCGATGGTCTTTCCAGTTGTGCCATCCCACAAATCAACCGATCCGTCCTTCGACACAGAGGCGATACGAGATCCATCATGTGAAACGTGCACACGAAAAGGTTTTGCATCGTATTTACGAATGGAATCTGGCGTGTTCATTGCGTGCACAGCCCACTTCCGGATCGTGCTGTCGGAAGAACAGGAGAAGACGTGTCTTCCGTCAGGGGAGTACACGATGCCTGTCATCTCTTTCGTGTGTCCGGGGAGAGAGACGTTGAGGACAGGTCCGGTCGGACTGATATCCCAGATGGCCACGGTGTTACTAGGTCCAACTGATGCAAAGTGGTTGCCATCGTGAGAAAAAGCAATCCGCCATATCTGCGAGGGAGGTGTGACTGGGATACCGACGAGAGTGCCTTCTGGCAATCCCCTCACACAAATGGTATCATGCGGTGAATCGGTGATGATATATCTACCGTCCAAAGACATCCCCAAAGGACGCTCGCCTTCGATTTGTAGACGTCGCTGGAGAATCCCTCCGTCCCACCGGCAAAACTCGAATGATACGGGGGTAGATCCACATGCGATGAGAGTATCGTCTGACAAGAAGGAAACGGAGAGGCACTCAGACGTCAACTGGTATAGAATAGTGCCTGTTGCACGTCCAGTCGACGTGTCCCAGCTGCGGATTGCCCCGTCCGATGAGCCTGCGACCAATTTCCTACCATCAGGGGAGAATGTAAGACATGTAGCCCGACTCTCCACGGACTCATGATTGGGGTTGATTTGAACGATCATCTGGGTACTCCCACTTTCAATCTCCCATATACCTATCATCCCGTTCTCGAGGATATAGCCAACTCGGGCACCGTCCGCAGAGAATGCGACGCACCGCACATGATCATCGCATTCCAACGGTCCATAATTTACCAGACCTGTACGAGCGTCCCATACAATAAGATTTGGTAAGATGCTGTTGCATGCCCCTGCGATACGAGCACTGTCGGTAGAAATTGCAATATGGTCAATCTGATAATTGTGTTGAATTACACCCCGGACAATTGGCCAGTATTCGAGTGCGTTGCAGACCCGCAGTGTCCTCCGCAGCCGCGGCAGATATTGTTTTGAAATCCAGGAACCTCGAGGCGAGAATGGCACGGCGGATATGTAAATGTGAGGTGTTGACTGGGAGATCGGTTGTGCAAACACGTCGACGAATGTTTCGATATCGTTGATGCAGCCGATCAAGTTATCATTCGATGTTCGGGATTGGTCCTGAATGGGGTATTTAGTCTCAAATTACATTCGATAAACGTCGTGTACCAACCGAATTCAGCACCCGTGCAGCATTTGCGAGGGCTGAGAAAGCCGGAGAGACACCACCGAGGATGCTGAGTACTTCTAGCCAAAATAGGATGTTCTCATCGACAAATTTCTTAAAAAGCTCTCGAATCCGATGGTCAAGGAACGTGTTAATCCCAACGGGTGAGGCGATATCCAGATGACGGGCCCAAAACCGGCAAGAGTATGAGAGATGGTGGGGAATATACTTCTCGATGCGCTTCTGTAAGTCAGGGATTTCTTTATTGAACACATACGACGACTCGAGCTTGCAGATGTTGAAGACAAGCTCTGCGTTCATAACACACAGGGACGCACGCGCAATTCTTTGGTGTGCGTCAGCTATGTCAACGAAGAAATCCTTGCTCCTTTTCAGATCGGCTAAGAAATCGCGGAAAGACGTGTGTAGGGGACGTATGGGAACGTCTGTGTCCATGACGCCGCTCAGCAAGGATCCTAGGTACTGGAGGATCGTCCCAGCATTATAGACTTCGTCCGGCCGTATGAGAGTCGTGTGGAGGGCTTTGATGCCCGTCAGGGTGAGGGGCTCAAACAAGGCCAATACCACTCCAAGCACAGACTTGAATCTGTCCATGCCAACAGTGTCGTTCTCGGGGAACAACGCGCCTAGCACTTCGGAGTACAGGTAATCAAGAAGCCGGTCCTGAGCCACACCAGAACCCGATTGTACCAGTTTACGATACTGCTCGTCTGGAGTACGTCCAATCGGTGGTTCCGCGATTTCCTTGCATGCAACGAACGCCCATTGGAAAAGGTTCTGGCTCGTGGATGCTAGCTTTTTGCATTGCTCAATGCCTATACCATCAATCTGTATGTTCTCCATCAAGCGCGACTGAATGAACGTATTGATGTCTTTCAACGTGAAATCATCGGGGATTGCATCCATACGCTCGATGCGAATGTGACTGACACCCTCAAACCCATTGACAATGTGCTTTTCGGGGCGAGACGTGATGAAGAGGCGAACACAGGAGGGAAGCTTCCGGGAGTGGGTGACGATAATCGACGCAAGTTTTCTTACGTCAGATGAGTTGCCACATTCATCCAGAGCATCGATGACAATGAGAATCGGCCCAGAAACGGTGAGATTCTCCAAGGGTTTTTGCAGGAAATTCTCGAACTGCTGTTTGAGACTTTCTGTAGTCCGAAGCGCTGTATCGTGGCCGACCTTCTCCCACAACGCTTCCTTAATATCCTCGTCAAAATCAGCCATGTTCCGAGCGATTGTCGGGAATAAATGCTTGTAATCGCGATTAGGAGTGTTACGAACAAAGCCATAGGATGATCCGAGGCGACCAAGCGTTTTGAAACGCTGTGCCATGCTGTGTGCAATCGCCGATTTGCCTGTCCCAGCTTCACCTATAAGAAGTAGCACATTCTGGTGGGGCTGGGGGGACTCAGAGGACTCGGGGGGCTCGGGTGGGTTTGAATTCACCCAGTTCGTGGCGGTATTTAAGATACCGGTGCGAGTTCCATCTAAGCACGCCTTGTCTTCATCATCCATCGCAGAGCCTTTGGAATAGAGCATATCGCTCAAGTCTGCCTTGATTGCTGTGAACACCATTGATTCAAATAGCCTAACTGTGCATTTCTGACCACTTACCCGATCGTTGTACAACATCCAATACCCGGGCTACCACCAGGTCCGTATTAAGCTGTCGTTCCTCGTAGAATGATTGTTTGAGTGACTCAAAAGCGTCACAGTAAGCATTGATACGAGCGTCAACTTTAGAAATAGCGCTCTTCGCCATCCTCTGCACTGTAAATATGTAATGCCTCAGCTCCGAAAGGGAATAAAACTCTCAAGGGAGAAAACTGACTGAAGCCTGGAGACGCATATTTCCGTATGAAAAGACAGCAGTCTATAGTCTGCGCACAGACACGCTGTAGGAACTCTATTGGTGATTTGATCGTAGGGACTTTCAGCGATTTGATCTGCTCTTTGTGTTCGTTGACTACTGCATACAACGAGGTCATTTTCTCAAGCAATTTGCAGATATTGCTATCCCTTGCGACTTGATTTTGGATTGCCTAGGTACAGGTGGTTAATGGTAAAGAAGACTCCGATATTATAAACAACTTACACTGCGCACTCCGTCCAATATCGACCACACGATTTGCGCATAGGGATGTACCTGTTGCGTGCAAGATTTTAGCAATGCCGTAAAACGTTGGAGTGCCATCGCTTACTTTGGAAATTGCGGTCATGAGATCACAGAAAGGTTTGACCTTTTCCAGAAGCGGAGTCAACAATTCTCCAAAGCTCCGAACTGTGTCAACCACCGGATTTGATAGGCCCATAGTAGGAATCTTCGGCAAATGAGGAGCTGGCAGGCTGTCCAATGCTTTCGCAGTGTCTGCCAGCGCGACGGCAGTGGTTGCAGAGAGCGATCCTGCGGCAACGGCAGGAGTTGCAGAAAGTGATCCTGTGGTAATGGGTGGAGTCGCAGAAAGAGACCCTGCGACAATGGAAGGAGTTACAGGGAGTGATCCTGCGGTAACGGCAGGAACTGCAGAAAGCGATTCAGGAGCGATCATTTTTACATAAAATTGTAGCTTCGCTCCAGAACAGGATGGTAAGTTTTGAGTAACGATTTGCGAAGTGTCTGGCTCTGTGCGTCAAGTACCGCATTTATCAATAGCAGCAAGAAGGCGCACCTGAAGACTGGGAAGATAGTAGGATTGACTGTACAGTCCCCGAGATGATGGCGACAGATACACGGCGAAACGACGTCTTGAAGGAGAGCTCGAGGTGGAAATCGGCCGTTGAATCGATGCCAACACTAATCAGAATAATGTTCTCAGTAATCCCTATAGGTCAATACGATTAGAATGGATACTCACAAACGGAATGTTTCATTCCATCTCGGCCTCTTGCTTTTTTCAGACTCCTTGGACTTTATCTTCTGCTGGCCTATTTTGATAACGATACGATATTGTCGTTCTTTGTTCTCGAGAAAACCGGTCTTGGGTAGATCGGCTTCTATAACTATGACCCATTCAATCGAGATCAACGTCCATTTCATGAGCAACAGAAGGCGGTATGTACCTTTTATCTGTGAAATCTCCAACGTCGATTTCTCCGCCGGGATAGGGCCTAGTCCATTATCTGAGTCAAGCATTCCTCTCGTGGAAATAGAGCACAAGGAGATAGAAATGACCGGTGAAGGAGTTTTTACAGGCCTCACAAGTCGATGAGATGGGGGGAGCGGGTGAGAATGCACTTGAAGCTCAGAGGTGATAGGAGACAGCGAGGCGACCATGGCACGTGTAGAATTGCAGGCACACCACCATACATAAAAGATATCGATGAATGGAGTTCAATGGGAAGTATCAATGTTGCCTCGGGGTGTGTGTAAAGTAAATGTTAACCTAGTTTCCATAGCCTTTGCGTCGAGATCTGGACTTTCGAAGTTCTTTTTGGATATGTCGTAAATGAATGAACTGGAAGGGGGTCTTGAATATAGATTGTCCGTATAGTACCTAGGTGCCGATGGTCAAAGATAATCTCCATCTCTCTCGAACCTTGGGGTTCCAGGAGAACGGGCTCGCTGTTTGTGTGAGAATGAATGGTATGGCGTGAATGCTGTTTTGAAGCAATCTTCCATTCCATTCGTGAGATATCTTGTCAGTTTAAGGATCTTGCCAGGGTCTGCATATCCTCTGATTTCAATACGAAGGGCGCTTCTCTGACAACATTCAAAGCGGACCATCTGCAATCTAGCGATGCTGAGCACTGCAGGATAGACGTTGGTCGTGTACAACGTTTTCGCGGGAAAGTGATCATCGTTATCTGTATATAGGAAGTTTCCAACTCACATGCACGGCAAACAGATATTCTATGAACGTGGTTGAGTAGCTTCACGGTCGTCTACCAGATTTTCGTATGCATTGATTCCACGTGCGCATGACATAAGCCGACCAAATTGGGACTTTGACTTATATTAATATTGCTCGATATGCAGGTTTCATTAATCCTTCGCCCCTCTCGTGTACCATCCTAAAGCTCCCGTATAAGAAGCCTCAGATTTCCCTGTCCGACACCCTTTACCTAATAAGAGATCTATCATCCACACGACCCGCAAATGTATGTACACACTGTTTTCATTATCTCACACATAGGCTCGAGGCCCGGACCCTACTCAGACAGGCAGGCATGACAGCCGCCACGCCATTCTAGCGCGAGTGGTATCCCAAAGCACCTTTGGGCATCGCCTGCTTCTCCTTGAGTGATGATTGTGCGAAGATTAGCTGATAGTTTGGGATACTATGACATTAGAACGACGCATCAAGCACTGTATCGAAGCGAAGATATTATCCTTCTACTGCTACACTGCAGGAAACCAGGGGTGGTATGCAGGGTCCCACCGTAGTGGCATATCATGCTGTCTGTCCCAAGATGAAAGTCTTTGCACGACCTCCGCTAGGTTGATCGCAAACTGCAAGGAGATGCACGTGAGCACAGGGAAAATCAACAAATGTATAATGTAACGTACCGCTAAACGCTCTTTCGCTTCTTCTGTGGCCCATACGCCGCGACAATCAAACTGTTTGAGGTCTTGGAGAATGTCTATAGCGAGTTTGAGGTTCTCATTCGGTTCATCCTGTATAAACGGGATATCCGTCAAAAAGCAAGAATTTAACTCTATCAAATCCTTACGTCTGTCACCATGTCCAAGTATTCTGGAAGATCAGAAAACAAAGGCACTGGAAAAAGGAGCTCCGAGTTGCTCTCTGGACGAAAAAGCCATTTATAACGGCGTCTAAAATTAAGAGCCGTGCGCTTCCGGGGTTGCGTCAGCGCATTGGATGTAATCTAGTAAGTTTAGTGGAAGGCCCTAGAGACAAAGGAATATAAAGAATACGAACCATACACATTGCGGCGCATACAAGTTGAAGTGCACCCAGAAACTGTGACTGGAATTGCATCTCTATGAAGGCTACCGAATCTGTCCTATGGGTCAATTACTTGTAGAGAGCAACACAAAGCATGGATGTTGCACCTGAGGGGATGACGCGTCTCATGCCGTCTATACAATCAATATGCTGCTCTATAATGTGCGCCGTATACCAATATGCAAGGGGTCGTTCATGCACCGAGTAAAGTTCTTGATGAAATCCAGAAAGAAGGATTTCGCGAGCCGCGGTATATTTCCATAAAGCGGCGGCCCTCGGAAGACAAAAGGATATCATATAGCTCTCAAAGTCCTGCAAAATGAAAGCCATACATGAGGATGAAAGCAAGGATTGAAGGAATGTGATGCCCACTATGACGAGGACTTGCGAGGAAAAATTTGATAGAGCATCCTGGAGTAATTGCCAATCCAAGATCGCCCTCATGAGAAAACGACGGTGCCGTGGCGGATTGTACCAGAACGATTTGATGTAATTTGTAGTGACCTTTTCGAAAGCGCTGTTAAGCCAGACCACACGAGAGAACAAGCGGGAAAAAAAAGAAGTACCCTTATAATATGATCCTCTATTTCTTTGAGAGCCCATCGTTCGATGTCGTCTTCGAGGACGTCCCGGATAGTTTCGTACGACACGCCCAGACTCTCCTCGAAGAAATGGTCGACAAGCCACTCTGTCGGATACTCCCCGAATACGAGGTTACGATCGGAGAATGTGCCCTGCAGTTGATCCATGACGAATGGTCAACTGAGTGCAACAAAAAGACTGACCTGAGTCAACGAGCGGCAATATGGCAACTGCAGTTTTCGTTCAGACATCCACACACTAAGAGAACCTGCGATCTATAGGTCACCTCAGTCGTGCAAAAGAAGTAGTGAAGCGAGTGTTTTTACCTCCCATCCTGATAACGAATGAACACTCCGGAGGTGTCCAACTTGCTCCCATCCTTCAAGAAGTTGCTCCACCTTTGACCAAACGGTTTCTTGTGAGGGCAATTCGAGCACACGAATCGGCATGACTGTGTGGAGACGGCGAACTACCCTCGGGTCGAAGGAGTACAATGCAGGCGAACCATCTATAGGCTGTACAGAGGGTCTGGCCTGTACGCGACGGAGAATATTTTTGGCAATTGCTACAAGAGGTCTGAGTTCATCAAGGTTGTCCAGGTGGCTCAGTTTGAACAACTCCAGCAGAGTCTATGGATCTATGTGAGCCATGTCTTGGAGCGGTACAAGAGCCACAAACCTTTCTTAGCATCAATCTATCACATAACGCCTCCTTGTCTGTTTGCGGTAACGCAGAATTTCGGAGCCATGAGCAAGCATCATCTAGCTTTCGTAACACGATGTCTACCGGCACGCCTTCCAATAGAGTGACTTCGCATTTATCGCTTTGCCAATCCTCCATCTGCGTAGAAAGTTGAATATCACATTGAAGGCAGCGAAGGGGAAGACAATAATGCACTAACGTCAAACACCCGTTTCTTAGAAAGCTCTCTCCAAACAAAGTCGCATGATTTCAGTAAACCAAATACAGCGGCTCGGAGCACTAATGTTACGAGCTCGATAGGTCGCTTGGGGTCCTTTAGTAGTGGGAATCCAGGTGGTATTAGATCTGGATTTATATCCGCAAGCTGATGGATATACAAGAAAGTGAACACTGTTTGAGACAATGTATTTCCTGAATGCCATTCCATCTGACGTGAAGAGATTCGTATTTTTTTTCAAACTCGATTGTCATATGGAAGCTCTCATTCACCTCGCATGCAAAATTTCTATCAAGCATCCAACATAGCTCCTCTGGCAGCAGCAGCAGCAACGGCTCGAACGGAACTTCGTCTCTTGCGTCTAGGATCATGCCGCTGTCCATCCTGGGCTCCCCGATCTAACCACACAGTAGTACGTTGAACGCGAGATGAATGGGTCGAAAGGGTTCGGCGACTCCCACCTCAAACGCGCTCATAGCGTCGGTCAGAGTAAAGCCATCCGTGAATATTATTTCTGCAGGAGCCATATCTTCCAAAACAGTGTCGGTTTGGCCGCGTAAGGTTTCGACCGGCTTGCGGGCTCACCCTTTGCTGCGACACCAAATAGACCGGTAATGTCTTCAAAGCTGTCGCCTCCTGGCATTTCGAACAGCATTTCGACGTCCATGGCACAGAGTATTGGGCAATTATGCAGGCAAGGGAGGTGATGAAGTACTAGTAGTAGGTCGTCGGAGGGAACCAGATACTTTATTTCCGGCGCCTGTTCGAAATGCGTTCCTGGCGTCTGTATTAAGCGTTAATCTCGAATAAAAGCAGTCCGAATTCCCCCACGAGCAAGTTCAAGTTCAATTTCAATTTCGTGTCGCGGGCAAGTTGTTTGAATCAAAAGGTCCGTAGTCTGTTTCATGATGGTCGACCAATTCACATAAAGTGCAGGTGCTAGTACTCTCCTCCGTCACCGGTCTTTCACTTGGAAAGTTACCCCCAAGTGCATGAAATGTTCCACGCGCCGGGGCATGTCTTTTACACTAGTGCTAAACGTGCTTCAAATATATGGCGACGGACAGGTGTCCGACGCCTGACCAGTGATGCGTCCGATTCAAGAGCACGTATCGTATTCTCTGGCATCCAACCCACCGGAATCCCACATGTACGTACCCCCGTCCGCCCGCAGAATAATTTTTCTTTTGTTTCGATTCGGTTTCACGCCAACCTTTATAGGAGAGGATGATCTCACACACAAGTTCTCTTTCGCTTAGCTAGGCAACTTCTTGGGTGCGTTGCAAAACTGGACAAAGCTCCAGCAAAAGGCCCATCGAGAAGACGCACTCCTGTTTGCGATCGTGGGATGGCATTCGCTCACGTTGCCCCAAAACCCTCAGGCGCTGCAAGTCGCACGGAGAGAGATGCTGGCTGCGCTTCTGGCCGTCGGACTGGACCCGAAGCGCTCAATTATCTTTCATCAGGACGAGGTACGCTACACACATACTGATATATCACACTAAAACAAAACAACCAACGATGACTCTTCTTGGAGAACCCGCATCACACCGAACTGGCTTGGATCTTGAATTGTATCACTCCGATGGGCAAGCTGCTTCGGATGACTACGTGGAAGGTAACGCCATCACCTCCCCCTCCCCTCCTCCCCGGGGTGATCAGGATCATTTGCGTGACGACCTTTACTACTAGGCTCGACTCGCCGTAGCACAGAACGCCAGGCACGACTCTGAAGTAGACGAATCCGAACTAAACGCCGGCCTTTTCACATATCCCGTGCTTCAAGCGGCGGACATCCTCGCCTACAGGTGAGGCCATATCCTCCGCCCGCACTCTGTCGCGCTCTGACTTCTCCCAAAGGGCAACACATGTTCCAGTCGGAGAGGACCAGAAACAGCATCTAGAACTCGCGCGCGATATCGCTGGTATCTTCAATAGAACGTTCAAGCCTCTCTTCCCTCTTCCAAGATACGTCGCCAGTACGTATCCACAAGTCTCTTTTTTCCCTCCCCCCGCGACACTTTTAATATTATTATTGAAGATGTTGAATTCGTGTGTCCGTTTTTTTAGCACCGACGCGGCGAATCGCATCCCTCAAAAGCCCGGGCACGAAGATGTCAAAATCATCCCCGGACCTCGCCTCCCGCATCCTCCTCACCGACACCGACGCCCAAATCAAATCCAAGATCCGCGGCGCAATCACCGACTCCATCCAAGGCATCACATACGATCCTCTCCACCGCCCAGGTGCATCCAACCTCCTCACCATACTCGCCGCTTGCACTGGAGCAGAAGGAGCAGAAGGCGTCGCCGAGATGGCAAAACGGTACGAAGACAAGGGACACGGCGAGCTCAAGGCGGACGTCACTGAGGCTGTGATGGAGTTGATGAGACAGCCCCGGAGTGAATTCGAGCGGTTGAGAGGAGAGATAGGTTATCTGGCTGAAGTTGCCCGCGATGGTGCTGTAAGAGCGAGGGAGCGTTCAGAAGTCACGATGCGGGAAGTCAGGAAACTTGTAGGCTTGGTTTAGTCTCTTTAGCGTGTTGATTTTATATATAGGTCGAGAATCAGATTCTCCTGCTATGGTTAACGCTCATCGCTCGCACATCACTCGCACAGTCCGCCCCTTGTATTAATCCCTTTGACACAGACTCGGACTCATATCGGCAGTGTCTAAAGCCCGGGGCGAGGACGATGTGAACTTTCGGTTGTCGTGTAACGAAGCGGGGCCGACGTTGTAAGGATGAACGCAAAGACCGTTTGAGCATTGGAAAAATAATCAACGTTTATTCTACAAATACACCGTTGTTACAACTTTTGGGCATATTCCGAAACTTGTCGTCCGTCCAGGGACTGACTCGAGGTGGTACAACAATTACACGACTGCAATACTACGAAAAAAAAAGGAAAATAAACAAACAAACAAATAATCAAGCTTGTGCATTCTCTTGTGCGCTGCTCACAACAACACTCCACTCTTCCCAACCTTCCCTACTCCCAATCGCGTTCCCCGCACAAATTTCCAGCCGGCCAGACCCCACCGCCTGCAAAATAGCAGCAACCACTAAAGCAGCCGCCTGCGGCGCCCAGCTGCTCGCGACACACTTGAGTTTACCGTACCCAAACGCAAACATTGCGTGTCTCTGCTCTTCTGTGGTGCTAGTCGTACAGTGTCGCGAGGGGTCAAACGTCTCTGCGTCGGCGCCCCAGATTTGCGGGTCTTTTTGGACGACGCTCACGTCGGCGATATAGACACGAGGATGCGATGCCGAGAGGAAGGAGGAGAGCAAGTGGGAAAAGACAGGCGGGAGGAAGGGGATACTAGTAATATGTGCTGGAACGACGGCGCGGGATATGCGTCGAGTTGGGGGGTGCAACCTGAGGGTTTCTGTGATGACGGATTCGACGCTAGGAGAACCGTCCGGGTCCGCATCTGAGCAAGCCTTGAATTGCCCTACACTGGGGTTATCGAGGAAGGCTTGAAATGCTTGTAGCATCAGCTCGTCCTTGTAGACTAACGCTACGGTAATCGCGACAACGCGCCACATCGTCTCAAAAGCGGGGAGAACGAAATTGAGGGGGTTGGGGGTGGAGGTGATCCAGCGGCGGAGGCGGAGGTTGATGTCGTTGAGGAGGTTTGAGGGGAGGGTAGTAGAGGTCTTGGAGAGACGCCAGAGGTCGTTGATGCCCTGTGAGACGAAGATGACGTCGCCGGTATCGAGCGACTGTGGATCGAGCTGGAAGAGAATCGACATGATGACTTTGAAGGTGATGACCTGGACGAAGGTGTCATATTGGATGGGAGATGCCGGAGAAACCTGGTTAGAAGCGCGTCTTCAGTACAAGTTTGAGGACAGAGCGGAGATAAATAACAAGTCACAGAATATTGAGTCAGATCATCTGTGACAACCTGAGTGGCGAGGTCTGAAAGCTGTCGTAGGCCCTCGTCACTCGACGTACTGCGAATGAGAGAACGGGCGTCTCGGACGAATTGCTTGTGGACGTCCTCATCTGGTGTGACGAAGGTATTGGTGATGCGAAAGGCTCGGACGAGCCTAGCATTGGGCAAGGCCCTGGACTGGAGTTGGGCGTGGAGGGTTGAAGCAGGGGGATTAAGTAGCTCACGAACGTCATACAACGCCGTCCGACAGATTGTTTCTGTTGACGGTGTTGTATATCGTCTGCGAACTACATACCCGAGTGATAGGACGAGGAAGACAAGTATGGCTGAAGCGGAGGAGGAGGACATGATGGTGGTAGTCACTTGGCGGTTGATATCGCCATAGCTCCTGGCTTTATAGCACAGACCAGGTAAGGTTCATCCATCCCAAGTGGTCGAATGTTTCCCTCGTGTGACAGGGCGTACTTGGAAATCGAAGCATCACAGCTGCGAGGACTGCGGATCCGGCCTGTGAAGCGAGTCATTGGAATAGAAAGGCGCAGAGCTTACAGCAACAGCCGCTGTCATAGCTGGGCGTCCAAAACAAACTGTGAACCATGTCCACAATGCGGCCGCTGTCCTCGACACAGGAGAGAAAGCTCCTCGACTTTATCGACGACAGATTCCTCGACCTCACCCGCAACTACAAGAAACGGTCGGTCTCCTCCTCCATCCTCTCCTGATCCACCATGACCCCTCTTCATAGCTCAGACCCCTCCTCCACCGTCCAAACGCTCTCTTCCTACCTCGCAGAAACCCACCCCCTCCTCTCTCTCGTCCTCCAAATCCCCCCAGTCCCCCCGTCCGCCCCTCTACGCACCACTCTCCTCCTCAGACTCACCGGCGAAGTCATGCAGTCCATCACCGGGTACCATCCAGACATCGAGACCCTTCCCCAACTTCTCGACTGGCTCAACGAGCTCGACCGTGGCTGGCTGGCCGTGCTGCGTTCTCAAGCATGGGACACAGACATGCACACAGGGACCACCAATGCTGCCCCAGATCCGACCATCGCGTCGATGAGCCAGACAGAGCGCACGCGTCTGCGAAGTCTCTTGATATCCGGCACGGGGAGCTTGGAGGAGTGGCTTCTCAGGCTCGATACGCCGGCGGGTCAGAGCTACGAACTTATCCTGGAAAGCCTGGGCTTGCAACAAGCCTTTGACGATCTCTTCACTGGCACCTTGGCCGAGATGGGATCTCTGGATGGGTCCATGAACGTGCCTCAGGGCATGGTAGGAACTTGTTAAAAATAATACCTGTACTTTTTATATATATGAATGTTCTGTAGCTCTAGCAATGTATTTGATATTCTGCACAGGATAGTACACGTCGTCTCATGGATGCTACAGGTGGGGGGTGACTACAAGGAAAATCGATATATGCTCCAACACTCCCGACTCCTCAATATCCGGTCTTGGACTCCTTGCCGCCCTTGGATTTCGACGACTTCCCTGCACTCTTCTGCACACTCTTGTCCTTGTCTTGCGCCTTGGAACGATCCACGTGGGGGCTATGGTCTGTGCCGTTCATATGGTTCGTGATGAACGCGTTCGAAGGGACCGCGGGGGGAGCAAGCGCACCGGAATCCGAAGACGACGTCTCAGCGGTACCACCACGCGAAGAAGGCCCGACATTCGACACATCGTTCACGTCGTCCCGCATTTGCACCATCGCACCTTTGCGTTCCGCCAAATACCGGGGGAAAGGACCATACCGCCTCGTCGTCGCGCCTCCCTTCTTCTCCGTCTTCTTCTTTTCCTTCTTGCCCGACGATCCCCCCTTTTCCTTGCTCGCCGAAGGGTGCTCTGCATTGTGGGAGCTAGCAGACGGAGGAGGAGGAGAAGCCTTCGCGAACTGAGATTCGAGCGCGGGGTCCATAAGGACGAGAGGCTCCCGTTTGGGGAACGGCGGCTGGTGGTGGTAGTAGTGTCTGCCGAGGAGCATGCCTGGCTCCAAGGGGACGATCAGAGGTGTGGGTTCCGGGCGTGTGGGCATCCCAGGACCGGCGGGGAATGTGTGTACGGGAAGGGCGGCGAGGGCGAGGGTGGAGAGGAGGAGGGTTTGGCGGAGAGAAGGCATTTTTTTGGAGTTAGGGCCAGCCTGTGGTGTCGAACTAATAATGCCACTAGTGTCTGGCGGTACAAGGGAACAGCTGAGTGGGAGAGGGAATAGAAAACGAAGATGGATAGGGTGTCAACCGTGTTCAACTTTGAACTTGGACTAGTGTCACACAACATGGTCACGGATGCGTCACTGGGCGTGACATCGTCTCTTCTCTGTGGTTTGTGATTTTTTTGAAGAGAGGGATAGATGAGCATTCAATAAACATTATCTATAGTACGTAGACATAACCGACCTGTACAGAGTTTTCATCACGACGATGGCCAGCTCTCACGCCTCCTCTGCGGCGGCTGCAATAGCAGTTTGTTTCTCGGGATTGCTGTCCGGGGGCTCTCGTCCTGCCCCCTCCAGGCAGAAGGCTGCGACCCAGATACATGCGAGCCGCCCGACCTCTCCGAATAATCGCCCTCGTCGACCTGTGTCTGTCGTAGATCCCTCCGCGCCGGGACCCTTCTCCGGCTGCTGACAGTGGACATGCACTGCAAACACCAGTCCATCACCTTCTCCGTCTGGTTCTTCACCTCCTCGACAGCGTCTCTTTCGGGGAAAGCAACGCTGCTGCGGAAGCTCAACCAGATATACAAAACGAGCGTCTTGTGCAGGGACTCGAGCCCGCTCATCATTTCCTCCGAGGCACCTTGTCTCTCTCCGGTTTCCATCATGAACAGCGCATCGTCCAACGTTGCCTGCATCTCCGTGTCCTTGAGCAACTTGCGGTAGTCGACAAACATGTCGGTTTTGTACATTTTCATGACCTGCACCACAGCGCGGACCGCGATCGGGTCCCGCCACATGATGGGCGCAAGTTGGAGCAGCAGCCGGTCGCTGAGCGTCAGTTCACCGACGACGCTGTCGATGTAGTCAAACGCAGAGACGCCGTCGGAGATATCCATGTATTCATAACGAGGGTGCATTTTGGCCACGTATTTGAATACTTGCATTGCCGTGGATAAAGAGGTTCCGAGAGGGAGAGCTTGCATGACCGCCATAAAGTCGTCCGCGGTAGCGCTGATACGTGCGTATCTGAGAGGCTCGACAGGCAGCTCCAATGCCTTGCGCAAGATGGGCATATCCGCTTCTTGCATGGTCATGACGATTCCTGGCTTATTCTTGCTATGCATGCCGTATCGTCCGGCACGTCCGGCGATTTGCTTGAATTGCGAGACGGAAAGAAGTGTTTCTGAAGTACCATCCCATTTTCGTACGTGCTCAAAAATGATGCGTTTGATTTTCCTGTAGCTCAAGTTAGACAACCAGCGAGAGAGGACTATGTACCAAGAAAGACGTACAAGTTGAGGCCCATGCCGATAGCGTCGCTGCCAATCATGACGTCGTAGCCCGTGCCAGGTCTGTTGAACAACGCAGCTTGTTCGCTTCGGAGCTCAGGCGGCAAACGGCCATAGGCGACTGCGCATTTCAGGCCAGAGTGTTTTTCGACGCGGGCTTTCAGTCTGAAGATATTCATCCGCGAAAAGGTGACCAAGCAATCGCCTTTCTCTATCTTTGAGGAGTCTCCATCCATGCTCTTCTCCGCGACTTCCAGCGGAGTGAGTCGCTCGTATCTGTTGACGATGAGTTCGTCGCCGGTGTCTTTAAGAAGGGCTTGGATGAGAGGTACCGCCCGCTCTTCTCCACACAGGTGCAGCTCCTTCGTACAGATACCTAGCACGGCAGTAGTCCATGAACCTCCCCGATCTGGATCAGATATCAACTGAATCTCATCCACAACAGCAACGTCGAAGTTCCTCGCGCTACTGCCTACCATCTCTACCGTGCAACTAAATAACCCGGCATGCTCGTCAAGGATCTTCTGCTCTTCTCCCGTGATAAGATTGCAGACCCTGGCATACTTCGGGTTCCCCTCCTTGCGTACGACAGCTTTGCCGCCTTCTGTCGTAAGAAGATCCATGTTCGTGTTTTCATCAGCTTCACCGCCATCGTCAGGATCTACCCCGAGAGGGACGATTTGACCCTTGTTCAGACGCTCAAAGATTTCGTGTGCGAGTAGCCGAAGGGGTCCAGCGTAGAGACCGCGCTCAGCGGCGGCGAGGGCACGAAGGGCGTTGTGGGTCTTTCCGCTGTTGGTCGGTCCTACGTGCATGATCACCTTGCGTCGTGGGGCTGCCCGCGCCCCCGGGTAAAAACTGCTCGGATTTGACATGTCCGCCGCAGTAAACAGCTCCGAAATGATAGCAACGATTGATTCAGGTATGGCTTGACATACGTGTTCGCGGTTGGAAGGATGCGATGTCCATTCATAGAGGAGGCGGGTGAAGTGGATATCAAGGGGCTCAGCCTGGTTCCGGCTCGAGACGTCGTATGCAATTCGTTCTATATGATCATCCGTGTAATCTAGCGTCTTGAATATGGAGCCTTGCTGAATGGCATCGGAGAAGATGGAGAGTAAGGGTTCAAGATGTTGGTCTGGCACGCCGTAAGAGACCAGTCTACTACGAACGGAAGGCTGTCTGGCCCATCCGTCTACGCTTTGGGCAAGGAATGGTAAGAGTTGCTCTTTCGAAATGGGTTTACCGCGGGCTTCGCTAGACAATAGCTCTTGCAGTCCCGGTCGAGCGGAGGCAGGCGTCGCCTTGTTCGGTCCGCGATAGTCTTGAGTACAACCTGGTCCGACGGAGGTTGGATTACCTCTACTTGCTACAGTTACGGATCGAGCTCTGACCAGGATCTTTGAGACTGAAACGCTAGGACGAAGCGTGTAGCGGGAACATGATGCAATTAATGACAACCTGTGCATCGACCCAGAGCTGGAGACAGACAGCAAAGAGAGATGTCTCGTACGCACAGCCAGTCTATTGCGCACCGCTCTTCCGCTTGAGGCCTACGAGTGTTGAAGAGAGGCGGAACTTGTCGAGGTTGGATGATCAAAAAAGCGAAAGACCTCGAGCAATTAGAACGTTTGCACGTGACCTCTTTTGTTGACATCTGTTAGGATCCAAAGCCTTTGCCTTTTTGGGTCATGTTCCTCTCGTCCTCACCGACCAAGTGAAGGGGCTCCCCATGGCGTCCATACTACCTTCCCGCCTAGCCATTTTAAACAAGCTACGATGCACGATATTTGAAACATCGTACAACCCAACTTGTATCCGCACGGGTGCCAAATACCTGCGAGCACGGCTCCGCGGTCCCTCCATGCTCGCTTATTATCCGCCCAATCAAACTATCGGCGCAATAAGGGCAGGGTATAAGGATTGGAACCTAGTGGATTTAAAAGAAGAGCATAGACTTAAGGATGTAGACCGTAAAAAGTTTAGAGGAAAAGGTGTACCAAAGAAGGCCAAGACAAAGGGTTCGTCTATCCGTCCTTTCTACAGGCTCAGGAAGCGTTTATACTGTTTCGGTGCTCGTAGCCGACAGCCGAAGGGCTTCCAGAAAAAAATGAAAACATACATCCAGCTCCCCTGCTTCCCCTGTATCCATGCTGCTATCTGCATATATTCGCTTTATCGCAATGCTCGTCCAAAGGGTTCATACAAGACGCATGGCTCGGACTTGCCTGATTGTTCAGTAAGTGCTCTTGAGTGTGTATGTATTGGAGTTGCGCTGCGCGCAGGAGAAACAGCAACTTCCGTTTTTGCGGCCGCGAAACTGGACTCCCCTTGCCATGAAGACAGCAATAATTGCTCCCAGTGTGCTATAAGTGGCGTATAGGGGTGTTCTCCTGCTCAGCAATAGCATACACGGCGACCAAACTTCCCGGCTAGGTAGAAGAGTCCGCGGATAATGCTATCGAAATGGGTGCGTACTCCGCTTTATAATTCTTCCAATACAGCGGTTCGGCTCTCGAGATGATTCACCCCATTTATCTGTTATGTGTTTTATGTGGCGTGCGATGTTGTGGCCAAGCCGCCACAAACGTTATGGTCGCCCATCCCAGTGTTTTTCTTTCTGTCACCAATTATGGCTCTACACACCCTATACTATGTTGGGGCATACCTGGGGATAGACATGCACAAACGTGACGAACGAGAGTGCGAAGGGATTTTTGAGTCCATATACGAGGAAGGTTGTAAAGAGGTGTGCAAAATCTATAACCAACCTCTGAGAGCATACTACTCATGCAGCTTTCAGTCTGAGCAGTTTCAAAATCAATGGAATGAAGTATTCGATGATTTCGGCTCTCTTGCGAGTAAGGTCGTGCACAATGATACCTGATAAAGTGTAACTGAATCAGAATATTTATTTAGTCGAGATAGACGCAATCGTCCAGCAGTATAGTTCGTCTCCTGAGGCACTATATCAAGCTCTACTCAACGGGCACTGTTGCGCGGACGATCAACAAATGAGGCCACTGAGGGTACTCCTAAGAGATCCCCGAATCAGCAACCTGATTGTCAACGAATGGGGCAAAAACTTGTTGACGTCGCCCTCAAATTTTCATCAACAGTTCTGGCAAGCTGGGATTACCTGCGCTCTCGCTCGTCCCCCCTCATTTCGGAAGCTCCGGATGCCAATAACCAAGCTATCTGAGAAAGGGATATCACTCAGACGAATTACGGACGAATTGCCAAATTTTCCAGTACCCTCATTGATGAATGTGATTCTAGAATGGGATGAATACATATTACCTACTGTAAAAGAGGATATTGATACGTGGGTCGCACATATATTACTTAAAAGACAATCGATTTAACCAATCCTTATATAGCCGTGAATTGTTTGTTGAGCGTGTAGCTCATCCATACGTACGTGCTATAGGAAAGCAAGGGATTGACTTTGGTTTTTTCTCTGCTTTCGGGGCCTCCGTACAGAAGACAGCGCAGGGACTCAACACTATACGTGATGGTCAGCTGCCTGCTTTCCCCCCACGTTGGCGTCCCGACCCCCCTCTCATGGCGATTTGGTTATGCGTGAGTTAGCCTACTTCTCACGATGAATCGTCTGTTTCTGAGGTTTCGTTTGACAGTGGCCCGGATATAACCCTATCCGCGTGACGTTCGAGGTCCACCAGCAGGCTACTCGTGCTGAATTGGCGAAGCTGATCTCTCGTCAGTTGATACTCTGGGCGGAGGTGCAAGCTGTGAGTCGCCGTTTTCAACACCATAGATTGTGTCCACTGAGTTTGGGCTAGTATGCACTGCCTCATGAGGGATGTGAAAAGTGGAAACTGGGACCTGAGACTGAACTCACGTCGGATGTTTTGTGGCTCATCGGTATTCGCTACATTGGGGGCAATGACTGGTTGGTTTACCTGCAATTTGGAAAAGATTAAGGCCGCATCTTGTGTGCCATGATGGCCCTCCCTTGTACCATGTGATGCCAGACATATCGTTCCTTCTGTGCGGGGTTTATACCTTGAAACACTCGATCGTTGGGCGTCTATATGCTTCTAATATCATGTCAAGGCTTCGGCTGCCGCACAGTTAATATCCTTCAAGCTCGCCGCCGCGACTCGTCGATTTCAACCCGAACCTACAAACAAGTTCCCAGCCTTCAGTCCGGTCTCCAGCGTTGGCAGCCACGTCCTCAAAGCTGGGTCTGGTTTATCAACTGTTCACACCCAGTCGAATCGCAAAGCCAGCCATCGTCCTCCTGCAGAATGGTGCAAAGCATCGACATGAATGGAAGTCCGCTTGACTTTATACCGACCCAGATACACATGAGGAGCAGAACTGCTACCTATCACCAAGATTTCATACCCATAAGTACCCAGGTAAGCCCGGTGTTCTGCACTCACACAGCCATACGCACCTCTGTCCATCTTCAAGGCACTCACCGACGCTCAACTGGAGAAAATGCGCATGGTTGAAGCACTTTTGGCAAGAGATCATGCCGTGTATCGTTTGGAGAGCATTTGCGCGTCGCTCCGTGAAAAGGAGGCTATTATATCACGTCTACAACATGAGAAGGCGGAACTGGAGCTCAATCTCGCTATGAAAGGCTGCGCCACGTCTGAAGTCGGAGACCCTACTTTTATCCTTGCCGAAGAGAAAACGCGACATGAGAAAGAGATCGAGAGACTACAAGAAGTGAACAAGGAACTTAAAGCCAATGTTGAATCTCTGGAGATGAGCAGAGACGTTCAATCCTCGTCTGGGAAGGAGAATCTACATCAACGAACTATTATTCAGGTTCAATTCGTCGTGGTTAACCTATCAGTCGTGTGCTCATTGCTTCTACAGCCTTTTTCTACTGCTACAGACGACCGCGGCCCTTGCGAAATATCAGCAAACATGGGTATCTTGGGCAATCTACAAGTACTCGTAGTTCCTGATATATGCTCCTTCATGGTATTGACCTAACGTGCTCCTCACGATCAGGATAATTCAGAGAAACCAGAGACCATCATACAGGCGAGATACGATATACTTGCTGAACTGCCGATACCCCCCGATATGCCGAGCGACACAGTGCTCCGTCCAATCGTTATTCCATCTCCTTACACTATTCACGACTTCATAGGAACTGCAATTGGGGTAAGTGTTAGAGGCTTCTTTATCATATCCGCATCAACAAATGAATATCTACTCTTGGATAGCCTTTGAAAATGCAGTAGGTTCTTTGCTCAGTGACTCACATCGTCGCATTCAACTGAATGTATGCTGCGAAAGGCTCACAAATTACCGTGTTTTTCAAGAGAACACCACCTCCTGGTGCCCCGATCGCGAAGAACATGGCTATTATCTCACCCCTATCTTTAAGTGCAGTACCAGTCCTCGCACCACTACAGCCCACCGCTGGAGTGCCGTGGATATCAGCACCAGGCTGAATAAACCGACTGGTGACTTATACCTACTCGATTGCGGATGAAATGCTTACTCTAGCTGGCAGAATGTTTTTTCAATAAAGAAGACAACTGGTACTACGCCGGGGTCTATAGGTCCTTCAGGCTTAGGGACCTCTCTCCACAGGAATGGACCCAGCTGTCGAATGAAGTTTGTTTTATGCAGTCGCTGCACGACATATCTTGAGCTGACCCTCTTACCTCGTACAGACTACGCAAGCTATTATTAAAGAAACCCTCGCAGGACGAAAAAACACCTCGCCCCAAAATATTTATGAAATCGGACAACTATATGCTGCTGGTGCTCTAAAGGCTGCTTGTATCGGCTTACAGTGCATAGGCTTTGACGAGAAACTATATCATGCGCTGCTCGCCCATGGAAATGTATGCGCGAAAAGCGGAAGATGGCGAGGCTCTAGCGGCATCCTTGGAACCGGAGCAATGTGGAATGTGAGCGCAAATGCTGGGGCAAATATTGCAGTCGAAGGCACCACACCCGGAGAAAAAGGTCCAACGGCCTGAAGAACTCGCAACCCAAGATTATCTCTCTCTTTTACCAAATGATCACATAAACCGTTGCAATTTCCGTTTCATTCTTAATGTGTATTATTTCGCTGTATTCAGTAGCAAAATGTATAATCAGATCCCCAACTCCGTGTATCATAGAACTGTAGACCCCAAGTTGTAGATGACGGAGCCTGTTGCAAGACCTGTATTCATGACGATCTTTCATGTACCTATAGTTCCTTCGAAAGATAATTACCTGGCGAAAGTGAGGTGCCTGGCACGGGCTGAATATCATTGTATAGCTGCGAGCCACAGTAAAATAGTTCTTGATATAACCAGGATGCTTTCGGTATGTTTATTTGCTATGATACATCGCCCTGAGTACAGTAGAAGACCATTCCGTCTCTGATAGCGTGATTGATTGAATATCAAGCTCATGTAGGACAGCACGATGCAGACACTTACCTAAAATATTGTTACTAGCTTCACAGTTCGTCAATGCCGCGCTTCGCTCTTGTTCTTGGTGGCTCTTGAACTTCCACCCGAGTAACTCCTTCCATACTGTTGAGCCTTCTTAGGACGTCATGTTGAGTGTTGTCCCAGCTTGATTTTGGAACGCTGAGTACATGTACATCCTGTAATTGCCCTACGTTTCCGACATATGTCAAGGAAGAGCGACGGGCTAGTTCCTCAGGATCTCTGGATAGTGGTGACGAGGAAGAGATGGTGACGGTAACGTAGACGTTGGACGCATGGTTCAAGACATGTTGGGAATTCATCTCGGAATCGAAGATGATATCTGATAGAATGCATTCAGTTGTTTTTGATTTCAAGTCTAGTAACAGATATGTATGACTTACGGCTGCTGTGCGGCAGTGCTTTGTTTCAAGATGACAGTAGAAAGTAGTGGACAGTAGTGGACTTGTAGATAAACGCCCTGTACATACTGGCAGCTTCATCGTTGAACGTTAAACGACGACCTCCCCACAATTTCATCGCTGGCACAAAACATAGCAGTTACATGCCTGTGTTATCTCATACGTTCTGATCTGGTTTTATCCTGCTGTAAGGGTGGTCGAATAAAAAGGGGCCGTCAACGGCTGGAACATGCACTTCGAAGGGACTGACTTATGCTAGACAATGAACATTGAACGCCGAGTCTCTTGTCCTTTACCGCCATAATGTCGTCAATCTCGTCGACGGGGGGCTACATCCTTCTTGCCTCTCAAGTTGGCGGTCATCCTGGGGTAAAGACTAGCGAAGATGGATCGATCTTAATCAAGCCAGCCCTGCCAGTCGAGGTCCATTTTTACCAATCCGTAGGATCTGACCCAAACCTGGAGCCTCTACGACCATTCATACCCCATTTCTATGGCACGTTGAGACTTGAGGGGCAGGTTGATCCTGAGCAAAATGTGGCCGGCGCGATTGCAGTGACAAAGGAGAGTGCTGAAGCAGTGAACGAAGCGGAGAAAGATATGTAGCCCAATTGCCTCAACCGTCGTCGTCGCACTTATCTCAAGGCCTACACATTCTATCGTTCTGGAAAATCTCTCGCACACCTTTTCTAAGCCGAATATACTAGATGTCAAGCTGGGCACAGTTCTATACGATGAAAGTGCTTCTGAAGAGAAGCGTGCGCGTATGGAGAAGACGGCTCGGGAAACTACTTCTCTTGAAACCGGTATCAGGCTTACAGGCTTCCAGGTGTGTGCCTACATCTCAGGTACTCAGTGAACGATTTTAAATCCTGAACTGGACATTCGGTAGGTATACGATCTATCGAAGGGGGTACCCATCAACACACCAAAGTCATACGGCAAATCCATCAAAGCCAACGACTTACCAGAAGGCATCACCCGCTTTTTCCCACTATCCAACCGGTCAAATCCTCCTGTAGCCTCTGAAGAGTCTGCGGATCTGTCAGTAGCCCCCCACTCCGAAGACACAAACGTCGGCACCGGGCTTCCTGCCGACATTCTGCTTCCGATCCTAGAGTGTCTTCGTGAAGACATCGCGGAGATCCGGGAGGCACTTTCTCAAATGCATATCCGCATGGTCGGGGGAAGCCTTCTTGTCGTGTATGAAGCTGATTGGGACCGCGCAAGGGAAGGTTTAAAGCTACTTGAGGACGGTGATGACGAGGACGAAGACGAAGATGAGGACGAGGATGAGGATGATGAGAATGTCGCGAAGAAGCCATCGCCTCCATATGTTGTGAAATTGATCGATTTCGCACATACGCATTTCGTTCCAGGCAAAGGACCAGATGAGGGTGTACTCTTGGGAGTAGATACCTTCCTAAAGCTAATCGATGGGCGAATTGAGCAGGTTAAGGCTCTCATGAATACCAAGGAAAGCACTTGAATGGCTATTACGGGGATCTGTCAATCTCTAGACGAGACTAGTATGCCTTGCTCGCAATGCTCGGATAGCGTGTAATCGTCAAGCAAGACGACATGTAACAGCAAATATATGGTACAGGGGGAAGATTTCAGGCTAAAAATGCGATCAAGTCTTCATGAGCCAAGGTTTGTTAGCCATTGTCCAAGCGTCGAGGGTCTTCCAGAACTGGGCAACAACTGACTTGTCGACATGACGGCGATTTGGGTCGATCTGAGAGAAGAGGTTCAATTCTGTGAAACTATGTCGCATCAACATTTACATTTACCTTCAATTCAGTGACGTTCCAGTCCTTGATTTTTGTGTTGGGGGGGTCAGTACTCAATGAAACGTAGAAACCTTTGACTGATGCCAAACATGAGTCGACTTCACCGTGGAGAATAAGGGTGACGTACCATGATGGAAGAGGATCTTTGGATCGTTCCACTTGTAAGGCTTGAATTGCCAAGCCTGGCCGGTGGTCATAACGCATATTACACGATCCCAAGCATCCTGTCCGAATTTTGACAATGCTTCTGTGGAGTCTACAATAAAGTACCTGCATATATTGATTACTAATGAAGACAGGACACATAGATACCATGACCGCCACATACCGTATCTGACTTTCCGTCTCTCGTCCTGAAGAGTCAATGGCAGTGCGTTTCCGATATATAGGGATCATATCTTCCGGACGCAGATTTCCTTCCGCCGCGGCGCGTGAACGAGCATCCTGTGAAGTCTCATATGAAGCATCTTGGAGGAAGCGTCTGACATTGTGCATAGTGATGAGAGAAGTTGGTGAGGACGAAATGACGATGATCGGATATTGATTCCCTGAAATACAAGAGGTTGAGCGACGATTGTGGATACAGCACAGCGATAACGAACGCACGAGATTTCTTGGCTTGAATTTTGGGATCTAAACAGCACTAAAATCAGACACCCTGTGACTCGCAGAATGAGCCGGGTCAGCATACCAGAAATGGGTGGTGTTGAATGCGCGGCGCCACCTTTGCCTGCATCTTTCATCTTTTTCAGCTTCTCAGCGAATGCAGTTCGAACACTGCTAAAATTCTAAGGTTCGTACAAGGTCAGGACGAGAGGAGGGGTTGCAAGAGAGGGTACGGACGTTGGGTTTGGTACCGCGAAGAACAGTATTCCTATCGCGCAATTCGATCTCGTTGAGCTTGATCTTCTTAACAACGTCAATGTCTGATGCGTCTGCAACATATCTTCTCTTTGTTGGCGAGGATGTATGATCTGCTGACTTGACTGCCGCAGGAGCTGTGGGAAACGCGAATGCTAGTGCCCCTTGAGGCGGAGAGCCTGGCGGTGTTGTGGATTCTGCTGTAAAGAGATTGTTCTCTAAGTTCAATCTTCCATTAAATCCAGTGGAGACATACCATTGAGGGGGGCAATACGTTCGAGGTCGCTTACTTTACCCTCAAGCCAATCCACGACACTCTTGCGCTCTGTGACGCTCACGAAGCCGACCGCGAGACCGTTCTCTCTCGCTTGCTTCATGTATTCTGCACCGGGGGCATCTCGCAAAAGCCACGCCAAGTATACCGCATCTAAGGTGAAGAAATCTTGGGGGTTGGAGGACGGGTCTGTGAAGGTAACGTTGGGCTTCCGCAGACGTGTTGGGGATGACTTTGGGAGAGAGGTTGAGGATGATAGAACAAGATGAGTAGCTTCCGCAAGCGACTGGGTTTCTTTTTCGTCCTTTGTGTAAGATATTCTGGCATTGGATTTTATTGTATGGCGCAGGGCCAGCAGACTATCCGTTGAGCTCATCGTTGGTGGCAGCGAGGAGCGAAGGTGGTTCTCAAAAAGGAAAGTCACGTGCTCTACGTCTCTTTATGAGCGTCTACTGACTCTATAAAATTTGCTTCAGAGAGCGCTTGTATTCCCTTGTCTGCTTTCTCCCTCTTCCTACAGCCCGCGAAATCTCAAGAAAAATGTCCTTCGAGTGCAGGCTAACGTAGTGCTCGTGTCTTGCCATGGGCTTACTATTGTTTCCTATCGCTTTAGTTGGCAAACATCGCTTTTTTAATATGGTGAGCATCTATTCCAGCCATTCATTATGATGATACCGCTGCCGCCCCAGTCGTAGCACTCGCTGTGACGACAGGCAGAGCAATAGCCAAACTCTTTTTTTTGCACCACTGAATCGTCTCTTGTCCTTTTCCATACAAACAAGCTTGCTGACTGTCCTTTCTTCAGATCATGATTGACATACATACATAGCATATTCTTGGCTGCTGTTGCGTCTACTTTTCCTCGTGAGTTGTACATTCCGTCTTTTCGACATCCACTCGTTATCATAAGATGATCACAACCGATGCAATTAGGAAGTGCCGTCTGAGAGCATTCTCTTCGGAGAGTTCTTCTTGTCGAGACCCGGTTCTCTGATTTCCGCTGTGTTTCCTCTTGAGCCAAACAATTTGACTAACGAACCTCTTACGTACTAGTAATCCACGAAACTCATCGGTCAATCGCCTTTGGCACATAGATTCTAGGATGGCATACAGGATAGCGTACCATACGATATTACCCACGACTTGTATATACACGTGTATAACCAATAAATGGATATATTTTTCTGAAATTTCCAAAAATATTCGAGTGATGTAATCGCGCAGCAACCATATGAGCGCTTCTCATCTTGTTTCGTGTCCGCATCGTCCGTCTTACTTGCCCTCGTCCACCTCACCGTCGCGAGCATCGTCTGCCATAGTGATGGCGCAGTGGGGGCAAGGGTTTCAATACCCTATGCAAACCGGGTTCAATCCCCAACAACAGCAACAGCAATTTCAACCGGGATTTCAGCCAGCTGGCATTGCGCCGCAGCCTACGGGCTTTCCAGTTCAACGTCCCGCGGCCTTTCAGCAGCCTCAACCCACAGGATTCCCAGGCGGACAGCAGCCTCAACAAACTGGCTTTGGTCTCCAGACTGGCGGGTTCCAACCCCAGCAAACCGGATTCCAACCATTGCAAGCGCAGCCGACCGGGTTCCAGCCTAACAACTTCCAACGGCGAGCTCCTCCCCCTCCCCCTCCTGTGCCCCCTGTTCCGCCACAGTTTCAAACGCAGAATGTGCAATCCAGCGGATTCCTGGGACCTCAGAACAACAGTCGCTTCATGAACCCGTCACCTGCGCCGTTGACCGCGCAGCCTACAGGGTTCGCTGGCGGTGGTATGCAGCCATTGATGCCCCAAATGACAGGATTTGTAGACCCACGTATTCAGTTGATGTCTAGTACTTTCTTGCCGGCGAATCCGTCAATGCCGTATAACCCTGCGGGGGCGCCTCAGCTGCAACAACCGCAGGGGATATCTCTTCAGCAATCCTTCCAGCAACATAATCAAACACAACGCGGCACAGCTGCTCCCAGGGTTCCTTGGGCCTTGTCAAAGGCTGAGAAGAAGAGCTACGATCAGATATTCCGAGCTTGGGATGCACGCGGCGAGGGCTTCATCTCAGGTCAGACTGCGCTGGAAGTGTTCGGACAGAGTGGAATAGACAAGAACGACCTCGCCAAAATATGGTGAGTACTTCCCAACATCCGACTTTCTGCCTTGATTAAATAAAGCGTACAGGGCTTTGGCGGATGCGGACAATCGTGGCAAGCTGAACCTTGCAGAGTTTCACGTCGCCATGGGACTAATTTATCGCAGTACGTGTATGCGCCTTACTGTCAGAAAACAAGAACTCACATATTGACAGGGCTCAACGGCAACGATGTTCCTGACGAGCTCCCTGCAGAGCTTGTCCCTCCTTCGCATCGCGACCTCGATACATCGGTCAACTTCCTCAAGGACATATTGAAGAATGATACACGCGCTCGCTCCCCTGCGGGCTTCGACTCTGGCCCTATTTCAAAACTCAAAGAGCGGTCGTTCAACAGTACCTCAGCCCCAGGTGCAGGAGGTCGTCAGGATGCAACGGTATACAAGTACACCGATGACACTCCGGCGGGTGGTTTCTATCAACCGCGTTCCCGCCACGTTGATCGAAGTGCCATCAGGACGACCAGTGAAAGCAACAGTCCATCGTCAGATTTGTCCGACATGAAACGTCAACTAGAGAATACAGCGAAGATGCTTGACCGTACTAACGAAGAGAACGCCGCGAAGACAGCAGAGGATGAGGAACTTGATAGGGAGCTGTCCGATCTGCGGTATCGTGCGAGGAGAGTGCAAGAGGACCTAGATTACGCGTCTAAAGGGCCAAGGACGTCAGGGAAGGAGGAAGAGAAGAGAAGATTGGAGCGTGAACTGTTGAGCCTGCTGCATGACCGGCTGCCGGAACTGGAGAGGAGGATACAAGACAGGGAGGAGAGGAAAAAGAGAGAGCTGCGGGAGTGGAATAGAGAGAGAGACAAGCGCAATGAGCGATTTGGCCGGTTCGACGACAGGGATAGGGACAGAGACGAATATCGCCCACCCTCAAGGTACGACCGGGACGAGGGGCGTGACTCAGGATACAGGTCTTATGATCGTGACGAACGTGAACGCGACAGAGAGCGGGATAGAGACTACGATAGTAGGCCCTATTCACGCAATCGCGACTATGACCGTCCGCGGAGTCCACCAGCGGCAGCAAGATCGCCTCCACCCCCACCCCCTTCTGCAGCACCTTCCAGCTCTATCAGTAAACCGCCTCCTCCTGCTCCTGCTCCGACAGCCTCTCCTGCTCCGGCACTGAAGAAAATGACACCTGAAGAACGTAAGGCATTCATGCAAGCTGAAGCGCAGCGCCGAATCCAGGAACGCATGGCGGCCCTGGGAGTAGCACCTACGACGAGTGCTAGCCCGAGGTTGGATACCTCCGTTGAAGACCGGCTGGTTAAGGAAAAGCAGGAAGCCGAAGAGAAAGCTAAAGCAGCTGAGAAGGAAGCTGAAGAGAGAGAACGGTCACGAAGGGAGCGGCTGCAAGGTGAAAAGGCACTAAAGGATGGTTCGTCGACGCCGACGACCCCCATCGCACCTACACCTCCTGCGTTTTCTCCTCCTGCCCCTACACCCCCGAAGCCTACACCTCCCCCAACTAAGGCTAGAGCTCCAGCTCCTCCGCCGCCAAGAAAGGGGCCTGCGATTCGTCCTCCGGTTGCAACACGCACTCCATCGGCCCCTGCCCATCCTGTAGCAGTACCAGCGCCTTCTCTCCCAGCCCAGCCAGAGGTGGATCCCGAGGAAGAGGCATTCCGTGCTCGGGAGGCTGCTCTCAGGAAGGCTCGTGAAGAGCGTATGGAACGACTACGTCGTATGGAGGAGGAGGAAGCAGAAGCGGCGAGACGTCTCGAAGAAGAATACCAGACAAGACGCAAACAGTTCATGTCTCCCCCGCCACAGCCTGTGGTTACTTCTCCGGCCCCTCCTGTACCAGCGATGGCCTCTCCCGTTCCACCGCCAGCACCGCTGGCACCTGAACCATCTGTTCAGGCTCCACCTCCACCTCCACCCCCACCTCCGCCAGCTCCTCCTGCTGCTAGTCCTCCGACTGTGGCATCACCTCTCGTCGACAAGGCGAAGACTAATCCCTTCAGTCGTATGCTTAAAGAAGGCTCGACGCCCGGGACTGGGTCTCCGGCGGGGGCTGCAAACGGAAGCACAAATCCTTTCTTCAAGGGTCAGGTTGGATCACCCCCTGCTGCCCCTGCTGCTCCTTTGTCGCCATCAGTCCCTCCTCCCTCCAAAAGCCCCGCTCCTCCTGCAGTCAAGGCTTCTTATCACACCGCCCCTGAAAGCGAGGATGAATGGGATGACGTCCAAGAGAAAGATGAAGGTGATAGTAGCGAAGACGAGCTAGATTCATCCCGCGATACTCGCAATAAACTCGCCCAGCAATTGTTCGGGAGCATCTTGCCTCCTTCTAGGCCTCAGTCTGCGGCTCCTCAGCAAATGTCTTCTTCGAAGCCGGCAACTCCTGCCCCTCCTGCCCCTCCGCCACCGCCGCCATCTGCACCGCCAGTTTTCAACCCTTCATCCGAGGTGCCTCCCCCTCCCCCTCCTCCGGCCGCGCCGACCCCGCCTTCCGTTGTAGCCCCCGCACCCACCGGTGACCGTAGTGCGTTGCTTGGCGCCATTCAGGGTGGTGCACGGTTGAGGAAAGCTCAGACCAACGATCGCAGCGCAGCCCCCGTATCGGGTAAAGTTATCGGTGACACTGCGCCGCCAGAGCATATCAACGCCGCTCCCCGAGCACCCTCCCCGCCATCACCTATTGCGCCTCCTGCCTTGACGTCACCTGAAATGCCTTCTATGGCTCCAACTAATTCTTCCACGTCCAATAGAGAATCTGTAGGCTGGTTCGCCGACCTCGCTGCCAACCAAGGAACATCACAGCATGAGCAGCTTTCGTCTATGGCTGAAGAAGAGGAAGACGAGACACCAGTTTCTGTACCTCAGATCCAAGTTGAGTCTGCCGAGGGAAATGATCTCATGCAGGACGTGGATAAATCTCTCGGTGAGTGCCATAGGTGCTGGTGTAAATTTTTCCCTTGTAAACTAATATCTCTATCATTAGAATTCCATGTGCGCTCAATATTCGCCTACGAGGGTCAGCGAGCGGAGGACATTTGTGAGCGCTTGTATACGATACGTTTGGGGGACCATACGCTAATTCCTTTCGCAGCATTCGGAGAGAATCTTATTCTGAACGCTCACCCATCGAAGTCCGGGACTGATTGGTGGTATGGAACTCTACTACGGGACGGTTCTTCAGGGTTCTTCCCCAAGACCTACGTGCAGAGGATTGAGACAGGTACAGCCACTCGCGTTACACTGCTTGTTCTTCATTGACCTCTGTCGCTAGTTAAAGCGAAGGCTCTCTACGCTTATGAAGGTAGCAACCCAGATGAGCTTCCTTTTGCGGAGGGGGACGAACTTTCGATTGTGGACCATTCGGATGCTGATTGGTGGAAAGCTGAGCAAAGTGGCGTGGTCTTTATCGTACCAGCTGCATACTTGGAACTTGTAGAGGGTTAGTGAGCCATTTCACATTTCTTGGATTCTTCAGTTTACGTTGCTCGCTGGAATATAGGCTGAAGTAATTTCATATTTTCTTTTTTTACATGTATGCATTCAAATAAATCCCGGGCTTGCGATATACGCCCTATATTCACATAACAGCTTCTCCTATTACACCTCGTCCTCGCGAATCATTCGCCCAAGCAGCGGTCCCGACGCTCGGCTCTCCGGTGTCCCTGACGGCCTCGGATAGCCTGGAGCATGATAGTGACAATGAGGACTCTGATTGGGAATCCGACGACAATGAGGACGAGTCGTCTTTTATGGAGACTGATTCTTCAGAAGAGGAAGAGGAAGAACAAACTGAAGAGCAACGTAAAGCTGACCGAGAAGCAAGAGACATTGAACGACAGAGGGTCCTCGAGGCTGCTGGGTTGATTATTACCAAATCTGACCGCAAACCACCTCCGCGACCTGCACGAAGAAAGGTCAGTCGGAAGCGTCGTCCTGCTCCAGCTGTTCCTCAGCGTCGACGTGCGAAGCAGCCGTCCAGGGAGTTGCCTCTGCTCCCCGAAACCGACAGTAGAGATCACTCGCTTCGCTTGGACGACGCTTATGAACGGTATGAAACCTATAAGCAGAGCAATTCAAACATGAATCGCTTGTCAATGGCATCTGTGGACACGGCCGGTTCCGGGCCCAGTCCATCTCCTTCGATCATTGTCAGAAGTTCCTCTACAGAGCAGGAAGGTCGGTCGTACTCTCATTTCCTTAATTTCTTTGGCCGTAAAACACCGGGCCACGATGGAGAAACTCGTATAATGCCTGTGATCTCCGCACCCATCCTAGATAGGGATACTCCTCAAAGCCCTGGTGAAAGTAACTTTGGCACGGTATGTGTCTTTACCTCTCTTCGTGACAGAATCAATTTGATATTGTTTTGCGAAGTCTTGGGCTAGTCTTGTGGATAAATCTGCCTTGGACGAAATCCCTCCAAATGAACGTCGACGTCAAGAGGCCATATTTGAATTCATTGCAACTGAAGCTACATATGTCAGAGATCTTCAACTCATCGTCGAAGTATGTTTCGTTCTATTTCGTCTCGTCTTTCGCTGACGGATTTCTAGGTGTTCTACACAAGCCTCCTACCGTTACTGGATCAGAAAGCTGTGACAGTTATATTTGCAAATGTGGAAGATATTCTCCTGAGTAATACCGCAAGTGGCTCCACTATATTGCTGAACAGTTAGTGTCCTCATACATACTCTGATCCAGACTTTCTTGAGTTCTCTGGAGGAGAGACAGAAAGAGTGCCGTCTGTACGTAGACAGGATCGGCGATCTCTTGAAAACCAATATGTCCAACATGGGGGTCTATATGGTAGGAAGTCTGTTTGCACCATCATAAACTGCGTTCTCACGCTCTGTAGGAATATTGCGTCAACCAAGGGACAGCAATCAAGGTTTTACAGTCATTACGCGGGTCCAATCCTGAGCTGGCTGCATGTCTTCAGGTATGCAGAATTGACGGTTTGGGATATGCGGTACTTATATTGTCTTAGCGACTCCGAGACGACCCCGCCGTTCGAAACCTGGATCTTTCCAGTTATCTATTAGTACCAAGTAGGAGATTTTCTGTACTCTGTACTCTGTCCATCTGGTCCTTTAGCTGACTTATTTGAATAGTGCAACGCATCACTCGATATCCACTCCTTATCAAACAAGTATGATATCTGATATTACTGGCATGCTCTTGCCTGACTTGTATTTTACTTAGGTTCTCCACTACTCCGAAGTAGCAGAAGAACGCCAACAGATTGAGGCTGCCCTGGAAATAGCGGAGAAGGTTCTCCACCACATCAACGAGACCATCCGAGATCAAGAAGGTAGAGAGCGACTCCGGGTGATCTCGAGTAATCTCTGGATCGGTGAAGGGTCAGTCCTGAAAAACCGATCGTCTACCGTATACAGAGCTGACCTGTCTCCGTTACGAAAGACGACTTGATCTTACTGCACCAACCCGGAATATGGGCACTCGGAAATTACTGAAAGAAGGCATGCTAACGAAATCGAAGAGTGGGCGGCGACTTTGTGCGTTTCTCTGCAGTGACATTCTTGTCTTGACAGACGAAGCCGCCAAATCTCTATACCGAATGGTAAGTACATATGTCCGACCATTTGTCTCCCTCTCGATTGACATGTTTTAACATAGCCCATCCCGCTTTCGGAAATTGAAGTCAAAGAAGCACCTGGTGGGAGAGGTATGGCTGTCTCTCGTTTGCTATAGAGCTAATTTTTAACGTTGATTCCGCACAGATGACCTTGCTTTTCAAATCTCATTAGCCTATCCTCGGGGCGGAGATAAAATCAATCTGAAGGCCACATCCGCACGAGACTGTCAAGTATGGATGAAAACACTAGAGCGTGCTAGTCGCAAATGTCACGACGCCGAGAAACGAGCTGCTCGCAGGAATTAGCGTCCTTTCAGTTTTGGGTAATGAGAATGAGAAGTTTCTGTTCCGTATGTGTTCTTTTGTCCTACTAATACTTTCATGGACTTTTTTGCTGTAAGATAGCATACTTTTAACATGGTGCTCTGTCACCCTTGGATAATCGTAGTCTGTAATATAGATCTACACAGATGTTGTGATTCGTTGACTGGCGCACAAGCGCTTGTTTCCTCGCCGAAGACTTACGCTCCGTTGCCGAATACTGAGCTTGCAATAAATTAGGCTGCGACCTCGCGCTGAACGCCTCTTCTAACTATCTCTCTGAGCCCCGCACGCATTATCGACCCTCTTAATCACATTCGTTAGCATACCCGAGGTCAACATGGCATCCGCGAAGCTCGCCACTTTGGTCATACGAGTAAGCGTGTACCGAAGGCCTCGAGAACATCTGTGACCTGAGACTCAGAGAGACATTAGCGAAACCTATCAGCAATTCAATCAAGACTCAAGCGAAGCAGTGAGTCACCTAATTTTAATGCTCGGTAGATTATCCTCACCTCCCTTGTGCAGACATGAGACCTTCCGCAGCCTTTGCGTGGGATTGGCACAAAGCATGCATCGTGCGGAAGCAGAGCTGAGGACGCGACTGCTTGGTGAACCAGCGAAGCATATCAGGCCTCTATCAGAGACGAGGTGAATTCAATCCACCGGAACGCGTCTCTTTCGATTCTTACGTGCAATCGTTAGGGCTATCGACAATGGCGCGAACGCTTTAGCGGAAGGCTTTCTATTTGGTGTGGCCGCTCTTTTAATTATAGGCGAAACTTGGAGGTCATCTCGAAGTCAGACAAAACGTAGGGAAGGGGTGGATGACAGGCTGGATGAGTTACAAATTTCCTTACAAAGCTTGGCTGAGAGGGTCGAGACATTATCCAAAGACTTTGAAGAGAGATGGTCAGAAGAGAAGCAAAGGTACGCGTGCCCATCGTTACTCTACCGTTCAATACCTTGAACTCGCATCCAAAATCAACAGAAATGATGAATTGACTCGAATATTGGAGCGAATCGTCGAGATAGGCCTCAGGGGAGGTTGGGCGGAGTTTGAGGGCACACCACTCGCGCTGCCTCGAATCCAACTTACTTCCCGCTCGGGAGAAAGTTCTCCATCCACAACAGATACCCGGCATGAAATCAGTAATACTTCCTCGGAACCTGAGCAATATTTGTGATACATTTAATATGAGTATTCTTATCGTAGGCTCGTTCTTAACTCCTTGAATCATAGAATTGACAGAGATGGTACCTTGCCCCCCTCCCTTTCCCGATATCTCAACTAGCAGGGCAAGATGCTATTGGGCGATATGTGCGGCCGAAAACTATTGCTGGTGCCACCACTCTTTCGTCGTAAAATTGCACATTTTACAAGTATTCAATTCCATCATCGAAGCCACTTGAAAATACTGTCAAGATTAGGTCCACTCGTTTAGATTCTCACATGCAGTTCTAGATAGGTTCAGAGATCACTGAATGTTGTTCAGTAGCATTTCTGGCTCAATATACGGACTCCGTGCAGCCCTTGCTAACACTCAAGCTGGCAATCGTGAGCCAGCAACATCACTCTTAGATTCGCCTTGTCTACACCAAAGCTGAATCTCTAAAAATCGCTGTCAGGACTTGGAATTCGCCATGACCGGTTAGACACCGCGGATATGACTGCTAAAGGGGCAATTTCCCCAGCGTTTGGATATCTGGTGCGTTTACACTTCTTTCACTTCTCATGGTCTCAATACCTTGTGACCAGGCCAACATAAATTCCTAATCTGGAATGCGCAGATATACATTGCTTATACAGAGCCACACGGGGAGGCTGTATCGATAAGATTGACATCGAAACTTAGCGTAGCGTTCAACATGGGTTTGCTTTTTCCCATCTTTACGTTCTCCTCAAGATCACAATCATGATTTGAGGGAAGGTTTACCATCGCACGGATGGGCGTTATCTGTCAAGTTTTATCCTGCCGGTCCTTCTCGTTCACTCTCCCCAGAGAGCACGATTGGTTTGTGCTGCTACTTTATGTCCAGTCTGTATCTTTCTGACACATTCCAGGAACGCCCTTTTTTTTGTTAGATGGGTTGTGAGCGCATCGGTTTTACTCCTGATGGGCATCAAGGGCCAAACTCTATCTATCACGGAGATACATTGCAACAAAGTCGCAGATCGATTTCTATTCCAATACGGGAATTCGCTTTCTGCCGAAGCAAACTTGCGAGGTCTATCAAGCATATAACTTGCGGACAGATCTCATGCGCATCCTTCCACAACTACCTCTGTACACCCGCTGGTACCGATATGTCCCAGACCCCTAGCGATTCTGAGATTGTGGCCCAATTTCAAGCGAAGTACGTGGTCCAATATATTACTTACGTTAAGTATTGCCATTCAAAGCCGCACGTAGCCTAGCCGATACGTTCGTGATAACGGCTATGACAGGTACGTGTTGACTGTAACAACAAAACTTGCGCTAACTGAAGGCATCACAATTCTACATCAGCGTTGGTTAGCTATGAGTATATCATCACCCTACATCGCGAAGTCGCGATCGTGTGGCGGCGAAGGTGGACTCTAGTTACCTGGTTGTTCATAACGAATCGGTATCTAATGATTGGGCTCGTGCTGTGGGCTGTTACGCCTGCCACAACAGAGGTGAGGTTTCTCTGACAGCTTCTAGGTGCTACATAATTAAAATTCTTCTGTAGAGGTGACTCAATCTTCCACAACTTTAACAGTCGCAACCTCAACTGATTCTTCCGATGTTCACCAGTTGCCATCCTTCAATGGTAGTCGGTGATCTGATGGAAATGGCACAATTCATCGTATTTAGCTGTGCGTAACGAACTTGTAGTTCATAATACGATGTCACTAATTTCAATTATAGTATTTGGTGCAGTCCGGGTGTACACGATATGGGACAGCAGTGTGCCTATGGCATTGCTCGTTCTGTTGTTGAATTTGGTGCCGGTAGCAGCAGACATAGTGAGATACTTCCTCTTCTTGACAGTTTATACTGAATCAGTGTAGTTTCTGTTCACTCGGGAAGTAGATGTGTTCGTTGAGGACCCAATATTCGGATCATTCTGTACTGTCACCTATAGCATGCCCTCGAGTACATTTTTTCAGTACGTGGATTATATATCCCATTCGGCTCGTTGCTAATTGAGTTTTTGTTCATCAGTAGTACGCATTTTCATTTCTTAGTGTCACTTTACAGCCTGAGTTGATAACATATCGTGACAGCTGAAGTAGTCAACCGCGTCGCACTCATTGTTGCCGACATTCTCGTATTGACCCTGACGTGGCATAAGACCTTTAAACACCGGATGCAAGCGGCAAGGGTTGGTGTACGAACCCGGTTGAGCGATTTGCTTCTGCGAGACGGTCTGTCCCCCGCTTCACTGAATGTCTTTGCTGATTTGACCTTTATGATACAGGAACAGTCTATTTTGCGTGAGTCCGTCGCCAGCATAAACAGGGCTATTGATGTCATATTATGTGATGTTATACACAGTGCTCTGTTGTCGATGAATATCGCGCAAGTGCTATTGGATACTGTTGTATGACTTTCTCTTTTCAACGTTGAACGTTTTTGTGACATCTCCGTTGGTAGCCATCACTAGCACACATCTCTCCCGCCACTACTATCGTAGAAGCGTAAGCGACTTTTCGATCTTATATACATCAAGATGAACAACCAGGATCATTCCAGGTTGCAACCTATACTCATCTCTCGCTTCCTGCTCAACCTACGTCAGGTCGGACGCGAACACGAGACAAATGACATCTTCACTTCACGCCTTTCGGTTCTCGGATTCCGCGTTCCTACATTGCCGAGCATGGTTGCAGATATGGGTGGATCTGTCGGGCTCAGTCGTCCGGACGAAATGGATGATACGAATGAGGAGTCCGACGATAGTGTTGTTCTAGATACTGAACCAGTAACACTTGACATAGTTAGTAGGCTGTCAAGCGGGTAGCGTGATGGCGTAATTTAAAAGGTTCGTCCCGTTTCATTTGATGTGTTACTACACCGTCCCCTGAAGAAGCGTTTTGCTCCAGGCCGAGAAGGAACGTACTAGTATCGAGTCTTGCATACTATAGGAAGTTATTTATCAATGATCCACTGGCATATGTAGCAGTGGTCCTATTTTGTGTGTCATCTAGCGGCCTCAAAGTACGGCTTAAGTACCTTACGCATCGTCAACTTGAATTTAAAGGGCAGGCATTACGCAGCCTGTCATTAGAATAGTCCTAGGGAGTACCTATCCACTTGATACGTTGACTAGTATCGAATTCGGCTCTTATCCGTACGCATTATGTCTGATGTACCAGATCAGTGACTCAATGGATTGGAGGGAATTATCGCTCTCAAACACTCTGGAAATGATGTAAGGTTGTCATTTATCAATAATCATCGACAGTACGCGGAGCCGCAAGTGCCAGTGAAGTGCCTGTAAATGAGACATTCAAGTTTTCGTGGCCCCTCGGTCTCGAAACCCGAGAACATGTACGAGGTGCGAACTAGGATGGCCAGAAAGCGACTCTGTTTCAAAATGAATTGATTTACCGAAAATGACAAGATACTCTCAGACTCAGCGGGAAAGAGATGTATAGTAGCTGATACTGCCACGCACCTTGGAGTGGGATCTCTGATGTAGAACTGGGAAGCTACGGCTGGGAGATCCATGCACATCACCTTGCTTGCCCAAGGTCCTGTCCAACTGAGACACGATGTCTGAGCCCGTTTCACTTTTCTCGCGCAATTGTCACTCTGTACAGTGTCGGCCCGATCCTTGAGACACTATAAATGCCGAGGCGAATAGTTGACATATTACTTAGTGCAGGGATCTAACATCTTTCTTGATTTTTGTGAACTATTGAGTGCACTGTTGAGTGCGCCTTGCGAGAAGAGCTTGAGGTGGACAAAGTGCGCGAATATTTGTCTAATATGGACAGAAGTAGCGCATCGTCTGAGTCTCCAATCTCCTACAGGTATATCGCTGTATATTATATCAAGCGACAACGCAACCAAGGTCCAGTCTCTGCAAGCGGCCCTTCATCAAATAACAGTGCCTCCTGAATATTATTCACATGTTTTTGTTTCTCCACAAGCGCTACACGCGTGAGAATCAATACACGCTTGGCCGGCTCCGACTGGTGCCTAATATTTTGAACCGACTCCGTGGACTTACCCAGTCTCCTCCTCCTCCTCTTCAATATATTCTCCATTTTCTGGGCCGCGCTCCTCCTATATAGTCAAAATGTCACATCCCGAACGCAAGCACATCTAGAAGGCGCTGGGAATGACCCAAAACTACGAAGGACATCAGCAAACGAGACAAGTGAAAGCTGTAAGTATGTTTCTCATATGACACAATACATCCCTCATTCGTACGCCATAGACATAGTCATATTTTTCACAACTGTGCGAGGCTTTGACGCATCGTATGCATCTGTGGCGATAGAGGAAAATGTCCAGAATCTCTTTGAGACAGAGTAAGATATTAAGCATTTTGGATTTTTGGACCGCAGTCTTGTGATTTCTAATATACACTCCTTAGGGCTGTAAAGAACGGTACCAACGCTCTGGCGGAATACAATCTATCTGACGTCGCTATCCTTCCGATAGAAGGCCAACTGGGAGATCTTCTCGAAGTCAGGCTAAACGTGGGAGGTCGTGGAGCCTGAACAACCATCGCTTCCGGGGTCAACTAAGAGGAAAGAAATGTTGTTTGGTGATATTGAAGAGCGCTGGTCAGAAGAGAAGCGAGGTACGCATCTTTATGTTTATTGTCCATTATAGTAAGTGCGCTACGTCGATAGGGACTTTTTGAGACTTTTTGTCGCAAAGCCCAAGCAAAATCAGCGTTTCAATTGAATTGGTGGGAAAGTGGACCCTTCGACTCGGTACCGGACGAGCGCCGCCATGGAATACAACGTCCTCCACTCTGAATTGCAGATTCAACGGAACATTATGATTTTCGATGATCGATGCGGCACCCTGTCGTAAGCTACATGCTCTTCATTTCAAAAAAAATATTGGTCTTATCCGCTCCCATGCGGGCCGACCTCAGGCTGACATGATTGTGTTGTTATATCACCAGAATCATGGACTCGGACGAGCCATCCAGGTCAACGGTTTGCTCCCATCCTCCCGAGGAGGCCATTATCACACTCGTCAAAGGCTTCCAAGCTGCTATGCGGCCTGCATGTAATATGCTCATGCCGGATACACGGATAGCCACGCTCGCCGACTATAACGTGAGTAGTCTGCCTGCCCACCAGTACCTTGGTACAACATACATCGTTGAACCTGAGTCATTCGTTATGCTGATGATGATCGTTTTTTTAATACCTGGGGTCAGCTGTCTCGGAGTTAATTCTTGCGTGTACGCCATCAGAGTTAGGTATCCATACACTGGACTGGCGGTGTCGATGCAGCGACACATTGACGCGTTGATCGAAATTTCAATACTAACAGTAGGAAACTTTCCCTTCATCCTATGGCCACTCAGTCGTATTCTTCACACAAGCGAGTTATTTCCAGACTGCCCCCGCACTCAAGATCATTTGTATCGTCATTTTTCGTGGATGCGGCGGGCTGCATCTCTCACCAGATTCAACACGTTGTGAATGTTAGCTATCCCATTGGACAGCTGGATGAAATTACTGCTGTTACCGCCAAATGTATACTGTCAGTAGTCTCCTACTCTGAGACCGAGCCATATCCCACCGCAATGCTCGTGGGGTGCGGCCTGGTTTGGGTCAGAGACTATTTGTCCAAAGACGATCATGGCTCTGTCCCAGAAAGATATAAAAGCTCTACTAGCTCGCTGCTATCCTACAAGACACAGTCAGTCTTCTCCTTCCTCGACACATTCCTCTTGAGATTTACTCGACATGGCCTTCAAGCAACTCCTCATTGTCATCGCTTCAGCCCTGGCAGCGAACGTCGCCAATGGTACGTAGAGATCTTTCGACGAGGTCTCATACCTTAATCCTATTCTCGTTCAGCTGCTCTTACAAGGCGTGTTGCCTGTCCGGACGGCATCAACACGGCTACGAACGCAGCTTGCTGTTCTCTGTTCGCTGTTCGCGATGATCTGAACAACAACCTCTTCAACAACGAATGCGGTGATGAGGCTCATGAGTCCTTCCGCCTCACCTTCCACGACGCCATCGCTTTCTCCCCTGCGTTGCAGGCCGCGGGCCAGTTCGGGCACGTATTCTGAATTTTTACTTACGTCATAATTGTTTTGACATTGCTCTGTACAGTGGCGGTGGTGCAGACGGCTCGATCGCCATATTCTCAGACATTGAGACCCAATTCCAGGCCAACATCGGTCTTGACGAGGTCATCGAAACACAGAAGCCGTTCCTCCAAAGGAGTAACATGAGCGTCGCTGATTTGTAGGTAGTAAACCCAGAACTGCAAACACCAGGCTGACTCGCTTCACACCTAACAGCATTCAATTTGCTGGTGCAGTGGGGGTCTCCAACTGCCCTGGTGCTCCTCAACTCAACGCCTTCGTTGGTACGAGAATCTCATCTGTCAGGTTGAGTATAGTACTTACCTACCTTTGCACAGGTCGCACGGATGGTAAATCACTACTCCAGATTACATTTACAAATTTTACTGAAAGTGTTATTAGCTACCCAGGCGGCTCCCGATGGTCTTGTTCCTGAGCCGTTCGGTACGAATCTACGCCGAAATATATTCACACAGGCATTGTGAGCTAATCTGTCGGTTGCTGTAGATACTGTGGATCACATCTTGGACCGCTTCGCCGATGCCGGTGATTTCGATGAGCTGGAAGTCGTCTGGTTCTTGATCGCGTCAGTGTCACCCCTTCCCCCTGCATGAGAAATGAATCTGACTCCCCACATGCAGTCATTCCATCGCTGCTCAGAACGACATTGACCCCACCATTCCGCGCACCCCATTCGATTCCACTCCCAATCTTATGGATGGCCAGTTCTTTATCGAGACCCAGCTCCGTGGCACAGCATTCCCTGGGTAAGTCACGGTGATAGTAGTACTACCGAATGCGCATTTCTCATACTGAATGGCTCATTTTGATTTTCAGCCAAGGTGGTATTCAGGGTACTGTCGAATCCCCCCTGAAGGGCGAGTTCCGTCTTCAGTCTGATCATTTGGTATGCTTTGAGTTACCGCTGCCCGAAATCTACTATATCTCTAAGCATATTTATTTCAGTTGGCTCGCGATTCCCGAACGGCTTGCGAATGGCAATCCTTTGGCAGTAAGTAGTGCAGGATCCTATAGACGTCCAGAGCTCACCGTTATCAACATTGCAGCCGACCAGGCCAAACTCCAGAACCGCTTCCAATTCATTTTCGAGGCTATGGGTCAGATCGGCACGGACCCGACCACGTTGATCGACTGCTCTGAGGTCCTCCCCGTTCCGCCGCCGCTTCCTGCCTCCTCAATCCCTCACTTCCCAGCTGGCAAGACGAACAACGACGTGGAGCAAGCGGTAAGTTTCGACGCGGCACTGTACTATTTTTCCAAGTTGTCAACTGATCGGTCTCCTTAGTGCGCTGAGACCCCCTTCCCGACTCTCCCTACTCAGCCTGGCCCGCAAACCGCTGTTCCTCAAGTGTGAGTTCTCGTAACCCCTTATCCTCTCGAATATGTGCTAAAAGTAAACCGTGACATATTTCAAGTCCCACTGACTAGATCAACTCGCCGTTTGCCCCGATAGTTTGTCTGGTATCGTTTTAGGTCTGCACTATGTCACTTTGTTTTCTCATGGGAATAGGATTATCTTTTAACTGAATATATATACTGGGACTCCCAGCCTTGAATATTGAATATTTATGTATATCCCTGAGACGACGTTCACCCGATCCAGGTTTAGTATTCAGTCATCATTTACTTGTTTACGTGTAACCCAAGTTCAACCATTTCATTCTCAATCATACATAATCCGAGGGCGAATTTCGTAAGCTATCAGTGTGGTACAAGGAATTGTCTAACAGTATCAAATGTTGGTAACGGCTCCGTCGTGTGAATAACAATCTGCCCAGTTCTCCCCGTGCATAAACTGACTGAGATCCACTGGCTGGACCAGCCCAGGGTCCAATCCCAGAACTGCCTTTAGTCTAGGGGTCCACATTTGACTGCGAAGGTGAGGTAGGACCCAGAACAAGAGTCGTGAGTCAGGTCCTTTAAGCCATCCATCCACTCCCAGCTTTATAATGGTAGTGAGGCGTGCTTTGGGGGACTCTGAGTTGCGAGTTTCCATTTGGAAGTCGGCTAGGCTACCTAGCGATTTCCAAGTGGAACCTCTGAGGGTTGCATGCTGGCGAAGTCCTCCGGTGCCCGGTTCTAGTGAACTACGACGAAGGTTTGTGTGCTGCAGTTTTTTTGTCACAAAGCTCTGACTTGCTTCGACGAGCCACTTCGCGTCCGAAAGCCTTCGGAGCCGTGGAGAGTGTTCGGAGGAGTCCGACACCGGACCCCCACATCAAATATGCTCTGAAAAATGGTCAGAAATCATTGAAATCATCAAAGAAATTCTCCTAGCCTTCAAATATGTTTATTCATACTGCGAGCACCGCTGTGTGGCCTCCTTTCTCGGTCAAGATATTCGCTGCCTGGTCGGGCCTCCGCGAAAATGCCGGATAAGTACATTGCTGCTAGCGCTTGTATGACATAAGCAGAACTCATCCTTCGCTATCGCCAAAAAAAATTGAAGAGGTGAATCCGACTGTTGGCTCCCATGGCGGCAGTGACATCCCGAGTCAGAGCTTGATTTGACAATTATCCTGATACCTAGATGCCGGCACCGGTCACAATTGCACTTGACTCGGCCCATGTTGATACATATATACCATAATGTCAGTATATCACAGTTCCAGCATCCCCATCCCATAACAGCGTCCTCATATACCATAATATCAGCATCCAGACTCACGAAATCACCTGAGATGGACGCCTCCAACCCCATCATCTTCTACGATATAGCCTCTGGCCCACCTGTCATTCCCTACGCTCCCAACCCCTGGAAAACGCGGTAAGTCTGCAAACCTCTGCGCTCTCGACGTTGAATCCATGTTGATGCTAACGACCCCTCGATAGATATGCCTTGAACTTCAAGGGCGTGCATTACCAGACCGTATGGGTCGAACTCCCAGACGTGGCATCTGTGCGCAATAAACTCGGCGTTGCGCCAGTGCGGGCTCACAAGGATGGCAGCTCGTTTTACACCCTGCCTATTATCAAGGACCCCTCCACCGGCGACATTATCGGAGACTCCTTTGAGATTGCGCTTTATCTCGACAGGACTTACACCAACGCCCCTTTACTGTTCCCCCCCTCGACCATCGGTCTTCAAGCTGCGTTCAACGTACAGGTGGATGCCATCTTCACTCGATTCGTCATTCTCTGCGCACATGGTCTTCCTTTCAACTCAGAGACCGCAGAGCAGTCGAAGGCTGCGTTTTTGTGGAGGGCAGGAAAAACGGATTGGGAAGATATGACAGTGCGAGGCGACGAACGAGCAAAAACGCTCGAGGCATTTAAAGAAGCCCTAGGAGAGTTGGCAAAGTTTTACCGTTGTGAAGACGGACCGTTCCTCGAGGGGAAAAACGCGTCGTACGCGGATTTGATCGTCGGGGGGTGGTTGGCGTTTATGAAAGTGACGCTGAAGCTGAAGGAGTGGGAGGGCCTTCGGACGTGGCATGATGGGCGGTGGGGAAAGTTGCATCTGGCACTGGAGAAATATGCTGAGGTTAAGTAGGCGTCATCAACTTGAATTCTGTAGTAAAGAAATTGATAATGGTTGTGAAAAATACCGTATGGTCGTATCTAGGATGTAGGCCGCGAAAATAACAGCCAAGATGGCCATAGTGATCTGAACCCAGGAGAGAAGGCGTCGACGGAACGATATCATCTCTTACTGTCGGCAGTTCCAGCAGTAGCAGGCATTGTGCCCGTTGGATATTCGAGGGCTCGAGGGACACAGTGTAGAGGCATTATACCGCGGAGAGAATGCTTCAGTCGCGTCATGACATCTAGTCTCCCTTGCAGACTAACCAGAGTCCGAACCTGCAACATAGGCCGACCACACTCTTCAGCCCAGTCCATCCATGAAGTCATTGATATTCCAATAATATTATACCCTCAGGGCACTCCGAACTCGTTAACTCGGAGCATCTTCGATCCGACTTGAAACTGGGTGAAATAGAATAAAAACCCGAGCTCAGAGCAGTGTGAACATGATATCGCTATGTTCTTGAATCTCATTTCGACCATGACCGGCCTACTGGTATATCCATACTTCCACGTAATCGGAATCTCCTATCCCCAAAGGCTGATGTACTCAGGCCTATCGTACTGCTCTACGAGGACATTATTCTTTTCTCACCCTCCCCAGCTTAGGAATTTCCCTATCTCATACCATAGATCTCGTTATCGATACCTTTACACCGGACGTGCCACATATAGGTGCGTCGCTAATATATTCGGTACTAACCTTGCTTTTTAGGTGTCGGGCCCATCATCATTCATTCGGTCTTCCCTCTACTAATCGCTACGCTCTAGGACCATCGGCCTAGTTGCGAACCCGGCCAACTGAATTCCGTGCAAGCAACCCAGTCAACGGCTCCTCCCTTCCAAACTCCACTGGCAGCCTCCCGTAGCCAAAGGGTTTATAGACGTGAATGAAGATATCATGTGTACGATTTTGCTCCGAACCCTGCCTTGGATGCAATGACCAGTCTCTATGCGGACGTCGAATCAAGAACACAGACCATACCCGCTTGTATTCACCTGAATATCTATCTCTGGAGGAAAGAATTAGCGATCCAGTACCTAGCGGTCTGTACTTGGAGCACAGCCCTGCATAAACACCTCTAGTCAGCCGTCGTGTGAATAACAAAGGGCTCTACAGAATGGGTAAGTGTATATGTTATGCGTGAGTTGAGGGTCGGTTTTGCTTGGGTCGGCTTGGGTCATTAGTACCCTCACGTGTTTTCATGCACCAAGTTAAGTAGATTCGATACAGATCATACTGTTACACCTCAGAGTAACAATCCGACCACCTTAGTCCGTGTGTAAACTGACTGAGATCAAACTGGATAAACTCTTGCCCCGCTGTGACATTCATCTTCAGCCTGTACAGGCATAACCGTTCACGAAGCTCAACCGGTGCCCAAAACAGACACCGGGAATCTGGGTTTAGCATCCATCCATCCTCTGTCATCGTGACCATGTTCACGGGGTCTCCTTTCTGCTTAGTATTGGGGGTTCCAGGTACAATTACATTCTGCAAGGTGGTATCTTCTTCCAATTGCGGTGGAGCATATGCCGTTTCCGAGCACGATGCTATCGGATATACACAAGCTATAATGCATATGAGCCTTCAACACTGCATAAAAATCTAGATGCAACTCACTGCCCAATTTGCTCTCATCTGACACAGATACATCCCATACCAGCGCGCCGGCGGCGCCGCCATCGCCATGATACTTTTCCACTAGCAGCCTGCCGTCCTGTGAGCACTCCATAGTATGTACTCTTCTGTTGGGACGGTGGTTTCCGAGAGGACCTATGATAGGTGTTTGTGACGCTAAGTCCCATATTACGATGTTCGAACCGATGCTATGTGCCAAATAGATTCCAGTGATAGACGGCAAGAACGCAAGACTATCATATACTCCGTGATCCAAATAAACAAGGGGTGATTGCTTTCGAACGGCTCCGCCATCAATACACGTGAGCTGTGTGTGTTTTTCGTGGAAAAGGTCGTATGCAACGTAGCAGAAATCTCGAGAAATGCACCAGCTAGACATTTCGCCCTTGCTATGCAGAACAATTGGTGGGTACACTTCGTCAAGAGTTCGGGAATCAAGTATTCGCATTCGTACTGTCACTGAAGTGTCCTGGGATAGGATAGCGAGTCGCGTTCCGTCCGGTGAAATCACTGGTGGGCCGTAGAATTGAATCACTGGGAACTCCTTCCAAACGGACAAATTGCGGGTCTCTTTGACGGTATCCGCGATGATGCTGTGAATCCGATCCCCAAACGCAATATAGACCCGACTACCATCTGGCGAGAACGTCCCACCAGAGCGCCAATCATGAAGCCTAAAGCTATATCTGCCAGGCTCAAATCGCTGCAAGCCCCGCTTGTTCGATTTCAAATCCAATAACCAAACCGTTCCTTGAGCGAATGCCATGATGCATGTCCCATCTTGTGACATTGCGGTGCCAACGATCTCCGACTCGGCTTCGCCGTATTCATCTTCCGTCAGTAGTGTGAGGGGCGCACCGATGGTCTTTATAGTTGTGCCATTCCATACACGAACCGCTAAGTCATCAAACAGAGAGGCGATAAGAGTTCCATCATGTGAGCTGTGCGCATTGATGACTGATGAAGTGGATTGAGCGAATACGGGATCTGTCGTGTTTATTGAGTGTGCATCCCACTTCCGGATCGTCTGGTCTACAGAAGAAGAGAAGATGTGTCTTCCGTCAGGAGAGTATACGATGCCTTCCACCAAGCCCGTGTGGCCAGAAAAAGAAACCTTGAGAATAGGTCCAGTCGGAGTGATCTCCCAAACATCAACAACGCCACTATATCCAGTTGATGCAAATTGGTTGCCATCATGAGAGAAAGCAATAATCCGCGCAGACTCGACATGATTTCTCGAGGGCAGACTGACTGGGATACCGATAGGAGTGGCTTCTGGCAGTCCCCACAGATGAATGGTATTGTTCGATGAAGCGGCAACATATCTGCCATCCGGGGATATGCCAACAGCAGAAATGTGGAATTCTTCTTCGATACATAGAGGTTTCCCGCTGAGCTGGAGAGAGACTGCATCCCACTGACATGTCTTGATTATCCGCTCAGTGTGCCCACATGCGACGAGAGTGCGGCCTGACGAGAAGGAAATGTCACAGGACACAGGCGTTAGGGTCGCCTGGTGTGCAATGGTACCGGTAGCTCCTCTAGTCGATATGTCCCAACTATAGATTGCCCCGTCCGATGAATTAGCAATCAACCGCTTTCCATCAGGGGAAAACATAAGACCGAAAATCGACCCAGGAGCGAAGCCGGATCGACCAATTGTCCGGATACTCCCACTTTCGATCTCCCATATACCAATCGTCCCGTTCTCTGCGAGGACATAGGCAATTTGGGCACCGTCCGCGGAGAATGCGATGTACTCAACATTTCCCCCAGTTTCAAACGGTCCATACTTTACCAGGCCCGTACGAGTGTCCCAAACAAGGATACTTATTACGATAGAGCGGCATACCCCTGCGATATGAGCACCGTCGGTCGAGATTGCAATATCTTCGATCTGAGCACTGTGTTGAATCAAGCCCTGGGCAACTGGCCAATCTTTGGGTGGGTTGCAGATTCGCAATGTCCTCGGCAGCCGCGGCAGATATTGTTCCGAAATCCAGGAGCCTCGAGGTGCGAATGGGACTGCGGATATGTAGATGTGAGGTGCTGATTGAGACATCGGTTGTGCGAACACATCAACGAATTTTTGAATATCGACGATGCAGTCCAGCAAGGTATCCTTCAGCGTCGGAGATCGATCCTGAAAGATATATTTAATGTCAGATGAGATTCAATATCAATCCAGCACTGACAGATTTTAGCACACGTGCAGCAGTGGCGAGGGCTGGAGCAGCAGGAGATACGCCACCGAGGATACTGAGTGCTTCCAGCCAAAATAGGATCTTCTTGTCGGCGAATATCTTCAAAAGCTCTCGAAATCGATGGTAGGGGAACGTTTTCATGCCAGTGGTCAAGGTGGCGTCTGAATGGTGGGCCCAAAATCGGCAGAAATATGGGAGATGGTGTGGGATATACTTCTGAATACGATCGGACAAGTCAACGATGTCTTTGTTCATGACGTATGAGGAATCAAGCCTGCATATATTGAAGGCCAACTCGTTGTTCATGGAATTCAGGGAAGCGAGCAGTAGACCCTGGTGTAGAGGGGTTATATCGACAAAAAAGTCCTTGCTCCTTCCCAGGTCCGTTAAGAAGTCGCGAAACGATGTATGTAGAGGACGGATGGGAACATCCATCTCAGTGGCGCCGCTCAGCAAGGATCCTAAGTGCTTGAGGACGTCCTTAGCCTCATAGCCCTCGTTGGGATTGAGAGACGCGTGGAGGCCTTTGACAGCCATCATTGTGAGTGGCTCAAATGCGGCCAGTACCACGCCAAGGACAGCTCTGAATCTGTCCATACCCTTGTCATCATCGGCAAAGAGCGGACGTAGAACTTCTCGGTATAAGTAGTCTAGCAGCTGGTCCTTAACGACATCGGAGCCGGATTGAACCATCTCCGTGTATCGTTCGAGCGGGGTGTGTCCAGGCGGAGGATTTGCGATTTGCTTGCAGGCAACCGATGCCCATTGGAAGAGGCCTTGGCTCGTGATAGCTAGCTTGCTGCAGTGTTTTATCTCAATGCCGTCCAGCGTCTGCATGCCTGTCATCAAACGCGATTGGATGAACAGGTTGATATCTCTGGAGGTGGAGGTAGAAAGGATAGACTCCATGTGCTCGATGCGTATGTGATCCATATGTTCGAACTGGCTGATAATATGATGTTCGGGGCGAGACGTGACGAAGAGGCGAAAATTGGACGGGAGTTTCTGCGAGTGGGTCGCAAGGAGCGACGCGAGTTGTTGCCCCGCCATTGAGTCGCCACACTCGTCCAGAGCGTCAATAACTATAAGAATAGGGCCTGAAATGGTGATACCCTCGAACGGTTTCTGGAGGAAGTTCTCAAACTGTTGCTTGAGACTATGCGTAGTCCGAAGAGCCGTGTCGTTGCCAACCGCTTCCCACAACGCTTGCCGGATGTCCTCATCAAAATCCGCCATATTACGCGCAATCGTCGGGAAGAGATACCTAACACCACGTTCTTGTACGTTGCGAACGAAGCCAAACGATGACCCGAGGCGACCAAGCTTTTTGAAACGCTGCGCCATGCTGTGTGCAATCGCTGATTTTCCTGTCCCCGCTGTACCAACAAGAAGTAGTACAGTCCGACGATCCTCCGAAGATGGCTCGGAAACGGCCCAATTTGTGGCAATATCCAAGATATCCACGCGGGTCCCTTCCAAGCACGCCTTGTCTTCATCGTCCAACGCTGAGCCTTTAGAATATAAGATATCGCTAAGGTCTGCTTTGATCTCTGCAAACACCGACGTCAGATTTCCAATATACCATAGCAATCAATGCAACTTACCTAAACGACGTACGGCACCTAACACCCGCGCTACCGTCAATTCCATATTGAGCAGCCGGTCCTTGTAAAACGCCTCCTCAAGCGCTTTGAACGCCTCGCAATAAGCATCAATGCGCGCATCGACGTTAGAAACCACACTTTTCGCCATCCTTTTTACTGTTCACGGTCCTTTAGTTCTATTGGAAAGTAGGTAGTTTGAGGAAAGATACTGACCAAAGCCAGGAGATATGTAGCTGCGTATGAAAAAGCAACAATCTATAGTTTGGGTGGAGATAAGTTGAAGGAATTTTATTGGCGAATTTATGCCAGGGATTTTCAGTGCTTCTATCTGATCCTTGTGTTTATTGACAACATCGTATAGCGACTTCATTTGCTGAAGCAACTGGCGGAGATTGCTATCCCTTGCAACCTGATTCCTGATTGCCTATGTATGGATGATTTTCAGAGCGAGAGAGAGCAGACTTCACATATAGAGGACCTACAGTGTACAATCCGTTCAAGAGAGTCCAGGCTATCTTCGCAAAGGGATGAACCTATCGATTTGCAACAGTTTAGCCATACTATAACTATCTAGGGCAACTTGATCGCATACCTCAGACATCGCGGACACAAGATCGGTGAAAATCTTGACTTTGTCCAGAATCGGAAGTAATAGCTCTCCCAAAGTCCGAGCTGTACCAAACACGCCACTGAATTTATCCGTAAAATCCCCAAAGCAACCTGACCCTCGCCGGCTCTGAGCTGTGTTCTCGGTCTGTGCCAAAGCCAAAGAGGCATCTGCGGGAAGGGAAGCTGCAGTGATCACTTGGATACGAAATTCCAGCTGCACATCCGGGCAGGAATCTAGAACCCGAGTAATGATGTGCGAGGTATCTACTCCACGCGTCAAGGAGTGCACTCATTATGTCGCAGTAGCTATGGGCGCACCTAGAGACCCAGACGGGGGTAGGATCGACTCCACACTATCCGAGATACCACCGACTCTCTCGTCACGATGTAACAACCTATTGGTGTAAAGCGTGGCCTCAAAAAGAGTTGAAGGGTCCGCGTCTTGGCTGATGGATTATCACAGATTCCGATGAGCAACATGTATAATTTGAGGGAAAGTACTTACAAGGTAATAGTTCTATTCCAATCCAGCCCTTTTCTCCAAGCGCGCAACCCGGTCTTCTTCGTCAACGCTCCCAATCTCAGCTCGACGTAGACTTTTCGTTGATTGGCCTTCTGGCCTACCAGCTCTCGTAGTAGACGGTCTTGACCCAGAACTGTAAGCCATTGGAAGTATATTAGTGCCCTTCTCATTCACGGTAAATAAAAAGAGTGATACCCTTGACTTGCAACACATCCAACCTCCATATCTTCTCATCTCCTCGAGTTTGGCCTGGATCATTCATTTCTCCCTCAGCGGCGGACTCGAACCTTGGTTTCAATGGTGGCCTCAGAAGTTGGGAAGAGGAGCAGAGACGAGCGACCCACTTCAGACAATAGCTGGAAGACCTGAGTTGTAGTGATGGGGGACGATAAGGCTGTAAAGACACGTGTATGCTAGCAAGCACACTGCCGAAGATATCAATGAGTTCATGACGCTGGACGTTGACAGCGGGACCAATGTTATTTCGAGGTGCGACGAAATTTGATACACGCTGTCATGGGGGATGAGAGTCGAATCGAAGTGGGACGGTTACATACCCAGGATCGATCATAAGTCCATAAACCACAATGTTGTCCCCATCCTTTCTATACCATCAATAGTCCAAAACTGTATCGTCAAATAGCAGGCCATACTAGAGAACGTTAGCATGGCTACACTGAATGCCGGCCAGGCCGTATCATCAAGCCGAAGCATCCGTCCGTCCACTCACTCCGGCAGGATGATTCGGAGAGATGGTGGACAAAAGTACGACCTTCAAAAGCATTTCTGTGAAAACGCGTCATTGAGTCACATGACTTACACGTGTCTTCTTCTGATTAATCGGAATATACATTTAATTCTTAGTCAGTCTCAGTTTTCCTCGGTCATCTTCCCGATTCCATCAATCTTAATTATATCGTTTTGTCGTTTATAAGAAGGCTCTCGATGCTAGTCTGAACGCTGCCAATGGACCAAACGGGCTTAACTATACTATCTGGACATATTGTCCAGATAACTCACGCAATTTGCTGGACAGGAACCTAATAACATCTCTGTCAAGTCTGCAGACAGTTCTAAAGCTAGTATGCCAGGCACCACTCCCAGCTCGCGAAAACTGTCATCTCTGGACCTATCCTCTTCGTGGCTCTCCAGCTCCAAGCCAGGCAGTACTGTGCTCTCTCTATCAGTTCAGGTCGCTGAGGGGTGCTAGGCCATGGAAGATCAGACTGTGAAGTAGTGGTATCCCATACCCTCCCCTGGTGAAAACAAACAGGAATATACTATTATGGTGAGACAAGCAGGTGGAGCCATCAGGACTACTGATGTGCATGGCGGTATCTGCAATCTCTGGGAACTTCTGTGCAGGAACTCTTGCTCTGTGATGTGATTGTTTGTCACGTTTACAGCTCTTTCTTCACTTGTGACATTGTATACCCTAAATTACCCATCTCTTGGACTTAGATGAATCCTCTGATGCCATAGCCTTAGGTGGCATTGAATTATGGACAAAGACAAACTTTAGACCCTAGAAGGACTCTGTTCCGCAATGGATAGAAGAATTGTGGTGATTCCTGAACATTGAACTCCCAATCCGATGATACGCCCCCTATTTTGTAGCCTCCAGATTTCGCGTTTCCCTCACTCGTTCGAACTCCCAACTCATGTCCGTATCGTTGACATTCGAGCAGGCAAGCGCCCATGACCAGGCCAGGCGCCGGTTCGAACCAGGAACTTGGCGCACCATTATATGCTACACTACTCTACCCAACTCTCGGCGTCCGCGTTATTCGAACCTTGCCCTATCCGATCCTCGCTGGCCTAGCCTTTCTTTATCTTCCAGTAGGGTTCGCTCCCGCGCTACGGCCCGACCAGCCCCAGTCTACCGTAAGTTCGAAAAGCCGCAGAATCGAACGCACGGTCTAGGCTCGTACCGCGGATCACAGGTGGTCCAAGCACTTAGTGATGCGCCCCTGGCCATGAGGAGACGAGGCGGCGCTCAGTAGCCTCGAGGAGGAAGGAG
>MLYV02001308.1:0-16694 GCA_001913855.2 Hermanssonia centrifuga
GGTGCATCTCACAAGCCTCTTTTCAGTAGTCACACTGTCCCCTTGTCACACTAAACTTGCTACAGAGATTAAAATGAGGACAATAAACATGTATGTATTCAAATATTAATGTACAACAATATTAGATAGGAACATGACGGAGCAAATATTGTACCGACTCCAAAAACTACTTGTGCTTTCCTACCGTCCGGATCATGTTGAACCCATCCGAGTCACGAGTTGGCATCTGAGTCTCAAGTTCACAATGTGACTAGAGATAAGAATTGTACTCAGTGTAGAACTGATAAATACAGATGCATCTGACTTACTATGGGCAGAAAATTGCAGACTCGAACTCCAAGTCACTGTGTGAGCGCCGCTGAACACAATATGCAAACAACAAAAGCTGCATCAGTCAATATTGAGATTGCCACTTTCATGGGAGAAATGCTCACTACTATCGATGTTGCGCCCAAGCCGAGGCGGTGTTCCTACTGGACGACAACAGACTACCTTCCGAATCAGCGGGGTAAGCAATAGATGCATCAGAGGGCTCAGACATACCATGACTGAATGCGCCCGCAGATGAAGAGGATAAGGATGAGGAGGGCAAAGAGAAAAACCAAGGAAGGTGAAGGGATTTGTGACCGTTCACCGGGGCTATAAGGGAGTGGTGAGCGTGGCTTGTTTGTGTGAGCAAGATTTGGGGGCACAGATGACGACGATCACTACCGATGGATCGGGCGGGTTTAAACTATCGGCATGAGCACCGCCGATAGTACACCATGGTAGCGTAGCACGCGGCCGTATCACAGATATCCGAGACTTGGGTCTCAGGCAGCTTTTTCTTCGGACTACCAACTTGAACGGCATGTCATGCAAGTGGTATACCTAAGAGTTAACTGAGCGGTATCATCTGACATGATTAGGTCAATCGCTTACCGCGAAGGTATGTCCACAAACCTGCCAGTCTTTCACGGGCCTGATGGCACCTGGAAGGTAAGTGACAACCTGAGACCCGCCGGTCAGGGAGGCGCCATACCGGTCAATGTATGCGGGCGCCTGACGGGCAAGCTCATGCCGGATCTACCGGCGAATACCTGCAAGTTGCGCTTTTGCTGATACAGGTGTCATGCACATTAATGCCTGGCTTTTGAAGAATAATAGGACCACAATGGATCAAGGATGAGGGCCCACTGTGTCTTGCAGACTATGACCAACCTGTGCTCTTTGAGGGTGCATGACGACAGATGACGAGAGCCATAGAACGAAACGACAAATGAAAAATGAACAACATACATTGACAATAGAGGGTGCACGGGGGATAGCCAACTACCCACGACGAGAGCTAGAGAACAACGATGGACCTACAACACTGGCCAGAGAACGAATGACGAGAGCCGACAAGAGCCGACGACGAACAAGAACCACAGACCTGCCAGTACAACGAGGGCCAGGCATCAGCATTTTGGAAACTGACTTGGAAACATCTTGAGCGTCTTATGATGCCATTAGACGCCCAAGTTGACCGTCTTGAACCAGGCATGTTCCTCTTATCAAGGAGGACGTAACTTGCAAGAGCTTTGCCAAGCAACTCAAGTCAGTTGTAAGTTCTTCAAGTACTATTCAGAAAACCATTATTTTAATCCACTTAAATCACAGCTTTGTTTTGTTTCGAGACAAAAAATATATATTGAGTAGTAATCTGATACATAATACTATTAATACTGTAGTCTACTGCTCGCCCGCGGTCTTTGTTTGCGCTTGTTTGTGAATGGTCTGTGCATACAGTTAGCTGTGATGTATCTCCGGCACCAAATCAACAGACAACTCACCTGTACTATGACTAGTAGTCTGTGCAGTTCTGAATACTAACATGCCAACAATTAGATAAGAGTACAAGCAAAACTGAAGACAGCATGACTCACCGGCACCAATGATACTTCCCCACCAGTGTCCACCCCAGACAAGTGCTACTAGTATCCACCAGATTATAGGGCCCAAGTCTTCAGATGGTCATAGTTGAGATTAGAGTTGCATAGGTTAGCAAGTGCGAGTGTCAGCAGAGAGGTTGTGAGGCGGCTCCAAGTAGAATGTGATGTGTGATAAGAGAAGTTCGAGTCTGAAGTGCCAGCACCGGTGAGATACTATCACCGGAAATTTCCGATGGCAAGCGCTACAAAAGAATATTATTATATCAAATATATTGAAGGCTTATGTGCCTTGTGCGAGCTTGCTCCGAGCTTTTGATGAACTTGAAGATTAGCAACATGACTTAGCGAGTACTTGTCAGTTTGGCATCAAAATGCCAAGTAAGCAAGCTGTAAAAGGCGCTGTAAGTACATCAAGCTGAAAACCGTTTTGCTGATGGGACAGCACAACTGAGAGATGATGAGTGACAGAGGGCAACTGAGGAACATACACCAGTAGAAGTACATGAGAATGTGGTATTGCATTTGTAACGGTAGTAGTAGTACAATATACACACAAGATGTTACAATAAAACACAAAATCTCTAGTGTGCAAAACAAAACAAAGAGGAAAAGAATGATCTACTCAGAACAAGAGGAGCCAGACTGGGGATGGGCTCTCAAGTACTATGTTTCTTTGCAGCCTTGAAATCTGCATGAGACCGTCGCAATTCGGACGTCCATAGTTGTTGCTTGGTGCATTGGTTCTTTGTGACATAAATGTGACCAGAAGTGACCAGAAGTGACTACAGGTGACAAAGAATCACTCTCTGTGACATACTGTGACGGGGGGGATGCGGGGCGGAGGGGCGGACATCGGGGCGGAGGGGCGGATTTTCCAAATTCGGGCCTTTCTGGAAATGTTGATTCCGCATATCAGCTTGGCCTCAACTTTCAAATTGGCTCAAGTGCCTAACTTCCCCTGGCCATTTATATATATTCAAGCTTTGAATTCACAGAATACTCGATTGGCGGCTCGACTTGCGATCCATCCAGTGCGTGCACCATTCCTGTAAAAATGCATCCACACAGGTTTTCCAAGTTCTCCATGGCAAAATATGGCGCTGAATAGGTTGGATCGCCAGTGCCAGGGCGACCTGGTCGAGCTTGCCACACACATTGACCGGATTAGAGAGCCCGCTCTGCAATCAATTCCTATCAAACAAGCACCTGTCGTGAAGGCATCTGATATCAAAAACAGAACTGACGTATCGCTGTACCTAGGACTGACTGTGCAGTGAGAAAATTACTATGTGCATCTGACCATTCTAATCTATTCTGACCCGCATTCGACAGTCTTACTTCGCACGCTTTCCCCCTCAAACAGATCGCATTCCAGACCGACTCATATCTGGCGAAGCATTGCAACCAAAATACAGAACTCCTGCATATGCATGCATGTAGTACCGATGGGTGAATATTCCACGAAATATACGTCTGATTACCGTTGGCATGCAGGTCGATAGTGAACTTGATCTCCGGTGCGTACTGTAATCAACGCTCACGATCATCAGCATCATATCGTGGCGGATCGACGAATGGTTTCATTCCAATTCCAATCGTTTGCGCGTGCTGTGTTGGGCATGAATTAGCAGACAGTTCGCAAGCCGCGCCACTGTACGCTATGCAAGGGCAGGGTGAAACTCCAACAGGTGGAAACGTGCAGACCAATGCAGGGCGGCGTACGTCTCATTTGTTGCCTAGGTAAACAAATCGTGTTCAATACGTCGTCACATCCAGAGCTATTCTAGTATGAGAAGATTGTACACCCCAAAGGGATCTTTGTGCATATAGCGCCCCTGACTGCGGTCTTCTTCCGTACCAAAGTAGGGGCCATCCAATTGCCGTGCCGTGGGTTTGATGATATACACAGGATTGAGCGGTCCATCACAGTTACCCAACTTCGCCCAGCGATCCTTATTGGATCCTCCTTTGATCAGCGACAAATTCTTTCAATCATTCCCTGTCTAACGTGGTTGTGAACGTAAGATGGTCGTCACAGGAGACTTAGTTGAGAAAGCGATAAAAACGTTTGCTTTTCGAAGGTCGTCTTGAAGCTTTCTAACCAGCTTTCCCCTTCAATCAGCCTCAGGCAGTCGGCACTGGTGGTACGCCAATTAATTGCTAGTATGCTACGCTATACTGACCTTCCGAATAGCCCGACTAAATTATTACTATCTATTCATTTCCATTGATATATTCATACCCACTCCTTGAACGACATTTTCTCCAACCGCTTCAAATATGCGCTTCTCCTTGGGCATGTGCCTGCTTCTCTGGATTGCTCTCGTATCAGGAGCTCCAGTTGAGCCGCAGCCTGGGTATGTATATCTCTCAGCCTCTGCGCGCGAAAAAATAATTAAAAATCATAGACATAACGCGAAACCCAAACTTCCCGAAACGAACGAATTATTTGGGAGCCTCGGCGGTGGCGCTCCTAACATGAAGTGGTTCCAGGGCTTACAGTATGGCTGCATCTCTTCAACGTCATGCCAATAGAAATTGATCAGTCTCTTGTTCCCTTTACAGTCGGTAGAGTCGCCCTACAGGTCCGATAGCCATTCGATGCCAATACCAATATAATTCAATATATCTGATTTTTGGTGATAGTGCGTGCATCGCAACTTGATTCCTTTGCAGCGACGAAACAAGGATCATAAGTCGCACCGTGTCCTTACTAACGATCAACTTTGATACGGTGAGATTTAGACGGTAGACATTATCACGAATTGCGGTAAGATCAGCAAGAAAGGAGATATGGGATATGTAGTTCTAGACGAAGTGACAAACGAAGCAACAGTATCTTCTTTTAGGCCCACATTGCTCTGTACTTCTCGTCGAACTCCTTTGTGACTGCATTAATGACCTCGAACACCCGCCAGTCACGGTCTGATGCACCGACGGGACGTTGGAATGAGTTCGTTTCTCCATCTTCATCGTCATCCATTCCTGGAAGATCCAAGTCGTCTGCAAGATCATTCTCCTCGGCGGTTTCAGCGGAAGCGCCAGATGCAGCCGATATACTCTGCAAGAATTGCTCGATGCTAGTGCGGATTGTCTTCAACGTTAGAGTGAAATCTTGCAGCAAATACCAGACATCGCCTCTTCTTATGCCATTTGCCGCGGCAAGAGCCTGAGTCTGTCCGTGCGTATAGAAGTCGAGTAGATAGGCGTTCAACGGGAAAGGCTTTTCTCGGCTGCCTGGGTTTGCTATGATGTGCTGTAAAGATGGGATACCATGCCCTCTGAGTTGGATTCCGCTTCGCGAAGTAGCCGATAGCTCCTCTACGTTGGCGAATTCGTCGTTGTGTCCAGAGTTAGAGACGAAGGGCGAGCGAGCAACAGCTGCAATAGAAGTCGATTTCAAATATGTGCGGAAGGGTGAGTGGGATCCCGCTCCGGAATAAACCTTCTTGCTCATAGGAAGACTGCGGTCTGCCTCCAGGACGGCCATATGCTCAGCTGCATACGCTAGCGCATATCCTTTGAAGACGCGTAGAATCTCTTTGTTGTGCGCCGATAGGACCTTTTTCGCGCATGCGGGTAGTGGAGGCAGGAGGACCTTCGAGGGCGATTTTGCAAGCAGGAGTTTGACGTTCATCCCAGACGTATACACCTTTGGTACATACCGACGACCGAACAGGTGACATAGTAGGATAAGCAACTCTCGCTTGGCAGTCTCAATACTCGGGTGCATACAGATATCGTGTATGGCGCCGCTGCGTAGGAGTACAACGATAGCAAAATTACTCGGCTCCGTATAATAGAGATGCGTTGCGAGTCCGAAGAGGTTGATGGGATTACCGGCGGCGTCCATGAGAGCTGTGCGGCGGAGATAGTCGATGCTGAAGCGGAAATGATGCAGTATCTCACTCTTCCCTGTTTCTGAGACAAAGCTGACCTGCGGCAGGTTTAGAATGCCCTCTATTGCATTCAAGACCCAAGGGGTATTGTTTGATCCTTGCAGAAGATTGAAAAGCCGCAAGACCATGGTGGATGTAAGCGGGAAGTTACCGCCGACGGAAGGCAATCTAGAGAGGACCAAGCGTTGTACTCTGTCCATAGGCAACCCGTAGAATACCACCCTTCCCAAAAGATCGAAACCACGTCTGCCAGCTAGCTCAGATAGAGATTAATATCCGATTACTGTCGCATATCTCAATGACATACCTCGTCCTGCACACTGGCGATACTGGAGAGGAGCCGTTAGACTCTATTGCGAGATTAATGGAAGATACTTACCATGAGCGCGGTCAAATATGGCGAGTCGGCACAGAACACGGACGTCTTCGTGGGCGCATTGATTCCGAGAGCCAATGTCCCTATAACGCAGGATAAGTGTTTCGATATAGTAGAACAATGTGCGAGCTATAACACACCTGTCGCGAAAACTACCTGCAAATGTCCCATGCGATAAAGACTGAGGGCAAGGTAAGAAAAGTTAACATCTACGATCACCAGCAATACATCTTACCTTTCAACAGCAGTTCTGTAGTGTTTGTTCATACCAGAGTGGTGAACTCCTACTCCTCTTCGTAGAGCGGTAATGGCCCATCGTGGCGTAGATGTCCATTCGATATCTCTGATCGCTTCATCTAACTGAGATTTGGAACATTTCGGACCCAGGAAGGAGAACTGTGGAAGCGGGTCTCTAGGGTTGAACGATTCTTCCCACGTTGCTTCGGAATGTTCTTGAGCATCCTTTGCTAGACGCTTGTTCTGCTTCTGCAATTTGCTAGCAGCGTTTGCTCGTGCTGCAGCCCCAGCCTTCCATTCTGTCCACGCCTCCAATTTCTTCTTCCATTGGGGACTGCTTCCTTGCCATGCCTTTTCCGCATTGTCTAGAGCCGTCACAAGGGATTTTGCCGCGATTTCGCAGCCAGATCTATCGAAGTGAAATAGTAGTGCCGGCTTGGACAATGTTCAGCCGCGCTCATTCGAAGAAGATAAGTGTACATACCAAGTCGCCGCTTGTATGAAGATCGGACACCAGGTGAATAAGATTTGATAATATTTGTTTTGGAGACGGGACATCGTTTTGCTGAGCGGAGGTCATTTCAGCAATGGCGGGGTCCTGTACTTGACGCACGATGGCATTCAGAGGGGATGATTCATCGTGAGGGTCGGATATCGCTATAACCTCTGAGAGAGTATCTCGAAGGATAGCCTCATAACCCAAAATGTCTTTCTGCGTCAACAGTGCGGTTTGAGTGAAAAATCGCATTGGGTCAAAAGAATCGCTGTCAAACTGCACGCGGTCGCGTTGAGATACTAGTGCAGTGAAAAGTGTGAGACAATCGGCTGCTTCCAGAGAAAAGTCAGGTGGCAACGTCCGCCCTCCGAACGATAGCATCGAAGCGGGATGGAGAAAATGCAGACGTCCGGTATTCTGGAAATTATCCAGTCCTTTGAACGGAGAGGCTTTCGTATCAAGGATGTAGCTGTATTTTCTCAGATGAGAATATCGATGTGCGTGATGAATGAACGTATGTTGGTATCCGTGAGCTTCTTGAACAGACTTGAGCCATGCGTTGAACTCTTCAGGTTGGCCGATTGTCGCAGACAAACCGCTGTCATTGGTCGCTCAGATACCACGTTGACGAACCGAAGTAACCAGGAGTACTCACATAATGGGGCAAGGGGCTAGAAGAATAATTTGTTCCCACACAGCACCTCCTTCTTGTTGGCCTATCGTGTGTATTTCGTCAAGAATGATTCTGTTGATAGGAAATCAGATGATGATACAAGACAACAGTGGTGGAGCAGACCGCTTGATCCTTGGGGTCCAAACTTGAGCAAGCGGTGGGGACAAAAGCATAATCCCTAACATCTCCGGTACGGTAATCAAGATCTGGCAGTTCTGGGGATTGTGGATTCGGTAATCTCTTGTGTGGACAGCCCAGCAGGTATCTATGAAGCAAAAATCAGTAGGCAACCTCTTGGACACAGGATTACTTACGTCCACCACTTCTAAAGTCTTTCGAAAATCGAGCATATACTTCGGCCGCGATCTGACTGACCAATGCCTTCGTTGGAGCGACATATACCAAGACCCCCTCGTCCGAAGCTCGAAGTACCTGTTCCATTGCGTAGTATGATATAAAAGTCTTTCCCGCACTTGTCGGCGCTGCCAAATACGCCGTCAGGACTGATTTCAACATACCATAGTTCAGATAATCCTCACCGACAACGAGAAGTGAGTGATTCTGATCAATAGAATCCAGAACACGGCGTTGCCAGGCGTCCGGCTTGAAAGATACACGATGGTCGTATTCGCTATCCATGCTCCGATCCATGTATTGGCCGAATAGACGTAATTGCCAAATAATAGGGTCTTCTGTGATTTCCATGAATTTATATATGGGCGACGCACTTTTGGAACGGGCAAGCTTCACAAATTTGAAGCTTAGTTTCTTGTCGTCATTATTGGTGCGCGGCGATGCTGAGAGGAAAGACGAGGCGTAGTTCTTGAATCCGAGAACGTGAAGTACAGTCTCCAAGACGCTTTGTGCTGCTGGGGACAGGTCGCCGCGCTCGTAGATGTCCTTCACGAGGCGCATGATTGTCACAGTAAAACTGTCCCGAACCTCGGCCTGTTTCTCCGGATTGTTACTGTCAGCATCCGGGTGTTCGATCCAAAGAGAAAATTCGAGATGTAGCCTATACAACTGTATATCTACCGCAAGCCATCCTTGGTCGATGCGGCTGTTGTTCAGTAATCTCTCGACGGAAGCAACCCTGCTAGCTGTACTGGACAATTCGTTGAGGGTCTCCAGTATCTTTAGCCACCAAGTAGCATTGGATAGGTTCTGGTCGGTTTGCTTTTTGGCTGCGTGTTGGCGTCGAATCTCTTCAGCCTTGGACACGTGTTCTTTCTTGACTTTCTTCGACTTGCTAGACTCCTAGTGGCATAGGTAAATATTTGAAACGCTCGTGCCCACTATTCGTACTTACCTGAGTAGCACGCTGAGGGATTATAGCCCGTTTCGAGCTCTGCGGTACGGACACAATTGTGATCCTTTGCAAAGGCCTACCCAGAGCGCCCGTTAGACTCTCAGCCTGCCATTGCATCTTGGACATGAGACGTTGATCACTTCGTAACTGTCGCTTCCGTTGCCAGTCATCTTGGGGGGCAGCATCCTCTCCTCCAAGATGCTTTGGAAGGATCGCGCGGCGGTGGTTGTGCCAGTGGTGACCATCGACAAAGGGCATATTGAATTCCGTGCCGTCGAATGATATTTCCGTGTCCGTTCCGATGTTAGCGGTGTTGATAGACGACAGTGGACGATCGAAAACAGGGTTTGAGAATGGGAGCATGGTCAGCTGTACAGTCGACGAAGGATTGCTTGGCGTCAACATCGAAGGAAAACGTGCAGCCAAGTCTTCGAAGTCCACAGATGGTAGACCGTACTGCACCCACAATGCTTCGACCGCGTTGTACACTTCATCTCCTACAATTTGCTGCGGGAGTAGGGCCGGATGGCATAGAAGGAAATGAAGAAGGTCCAAGAAAACTCGACCATCGATATCCAGTGGGTCTAAATCTAGCAAGGTCTTCTCCGCGACAAGGAAAGCGATCGGAAGGAAGGAGTTCCGCACATAATCCTCGAGATCCACATGAAGAGGCTGGTACGGCCTAGCTCTCTCTTCGACAGATAGTGATGGAAGGAGGACAAGGTGCATGGTGAATATGTAGAGGATAGTTGTGAATATATCTCGTTCTTGGGAAAGTGTGCCAATAAAAAATACAAGAAACCTGCCAATCGCAGACTTCGCGGCTGCACCATTCGTCGCTTCGCAAGACTGGAAGCGTTCGAGAAGTGCAGGCGTGAAAGCATCGCGATCAACTGATTCCTTCGCGTCCAGTGAATCCCCGGCAACCTTGACTTGTCGCCAGAACTCTTTCTTGAACTTATTTCGGGCTTGTGGATCGGGGCGTTGTTCAAAGATGAATGATAGAATCTAGTGATAGCAGTATACGATTAGCGCAGAAGGTGTGCTACAAGTTAGGCTCACTTTAGAGTCACGAAATTCTGCTCCATATAGCAGCGCACATGATAGTCCTTGTGTCATGAGATTGAAAATATGCACTCGTTGCATGAGTACACGTGCGGCTGTCAGCGGGGTTTCTGATTCTTCAAGGGTTCCACCATCGTTCAACATGACGAACATCGGCTGCAATTCAAAATTCAGGTGAGTGATACAATGGGGCTCAACATAAATTTTGCATACCTTCTTTGCACGGAGGTACCGTAGCCACCGTTGATCAGATGTCCCGTCAAATGTATGCACTGTAATAGCCATATTCTGAAGGTGGCGCCGAAGCAACTCACGAGCAAGCAGACGAGAGATTACGACAAAGCTGGGGGAACCGGTTGATTGGGTTAAATGACGGCCGCCTAGAAACATATGAAGACGGGATATATAAATCTCACAAGAGACGGCACGTACCCTGGAAGAAGACAACATCAAAAACGGCAGACCTAGTCACGAACTTTTCCAGTAACCGTTCGATATTGTGAAGAGCGTGGAGAGTCTGGAAGCTCGATTCTGTACCAGAAGCTGAAGCTTGATGAATGTCGAGATCAAGATCGCTCACCATCTTCACGTCCCAAAGCTAGCAAAGGGTCATCTAGGACAAGCTGAACGAGGGAATCGCCTGGAGACAACATTGAGATTCCAGGATATATGCGCGAATGAGAACTTGAGCCCACCATCAATTACAAAAGGTTCCACCCCAGCATAATCACCGATCAAGTCCATCCATCTCCCTCGCCTGTTCATCTCGCTGTACCAGATGTTGTCGATATGGTGGAGGGCGCCGAGCGCTGTCTCCTGCGAAAGAGAGGTCGTTGATGGAGGTGCACCTATGTTCTGAAAGTCGTCGAGATCCATGATGGAAGTTGGGTGAAGGTAAGACAGGGAGAAAGGACACGTTTCAGGTATTTATGTACTGGATACTATTAGGTTTGAAATTTTACAACATCAAGCCCCGATAAACTGGTCAGGACGTAGCCGTTTTGGGAGGTACATACTTGGGTTTCTGCCTCGTGTGTGTCACACCCCCTACCACGCCTCTACCGCGTGTATATCGAGCCAAATGTCCTTTGGATAAGAGTTGCGGATAGAGATACCCGGCTGCAAAGCATTCGACTTTGACTCGAGAAGCAGCGAGGAGGACATTCGATTTGCTTGCGCTCTCCGAAGCATGGCAAATGCCCTTCTGATAGGTAGGAGTGCATCTGTCTGGTTCCTCCCCTAGCTTGCTATGGGTTGTAGGTGAAATGTGAAAAATCTCAGTGTAGTTCAGGTTGTGGATGAGTGCAAGTTGTGTCCGTGCCGAGTCTAAACGATCGCGGAGTGCAATGTAGAAATCACGCCGCATATAATCGACTTGCCTCAAAGAATTTGAGCTGACTCAAATTCCTTGTGCATATACTTTGAGAGACTGTATTATCGTACTTTCTCTACCCAAACACAATATTATGGAGACAAGTATTTTACACCCTGCGGGATTCGAACTCTACGCTCCGGGGAATGGTGGGCCGAGGACGGAACGATCACGTTGCAGCGACGCGCGACGCGTTCAAGGCTCCAGCCGCTAGCCACGTGGATTTACGTAATCCAAACATGCCTTAGCCTCGCGAAGTTGAACTTTCCCCGCAACTCGTCGGTTTTGTGTCCCACATTTCTTCTGTATTTTCGACGACAGCATCGAAGGCGTTAGGCCTGTTTCAACGATGTCCACCAACACTTACACGGGAATGCCGCCTCCTCCTCGTCGCCATCCTCTCGCTACCAACCACGGTGTCCACAATGTCAACCTCCCTCGCCAACAGATACCGGGGTCGCCGCCAAAGCAAGAGGATGTACAGAAACAGCCATCTTCCCCGCCATTGCCGAGGCAGAATGCCAAGGTAACCCCTCCTTCGCCTCCTAAAATCATCACGGACAAGGATGGGAGATTTGAGTTGACGAGAGTGGGAATGCTCGGAGAGGTATGTCATGAGCATTGCAATGCGCTAATTTTTTTCTGAACAAGAGCAGGGCGGCTTTGCCAGGGTGTACGAAGTTAAGGACCGCAAGGGTCGGCGTACCGCTTGCAAGGTGGTTACCAAGATGTCGCTCAAGACAAAGAAAGCGAAAACTAAGGCAAGTGCCTTTCGTTAGCGACGGTGTGAGAGCAAGGATATGGCTTCAAGGCCTTATTTGTTCCATCCCATTTATTAATTGCTCTTTCTCATGTCGTTCACAGCTCTGGGCGGAAATCAAGATCCACAAGTCACTAGAGCACCCAAATATCGTCAAATTCCAAGACTGCTTCGAGGACGACGATAATGTGTACATGACGCTGGAACTCTGTCACAACGGCTCGCTCATGGATCTGTTGCGCCGACGGCGACGCTTCAGTGAACCAGAAGCACGGTTCTTCATGGTGCAGCTGATCGGGGCCTGCCATTACATGCATAACCACCAGGTGATTCACCGGGACTTGAAACTGGGCAATATCTTTTTGGATGCCAACATGAACGTCAAGGTGGGCGACTTTGGACTTGCGGCATTAATAGAGAGTCCAGGGGAGAGGAAGAAGACCATTTGCGGGACACCGAATTATATCGCTCCAGAGGTGTTGTTCGATACCGCGAATGGACACAGCTTCGAGGTTGACACCTGGTCCATCGGCGTGATTCTGTACACACTCGTTATCGGGAAACCGCCCTTCCAAACGAAGGACGTGAAGACTATTTACAAGTAAGCCTCCTCAACTCGTTTCTTGGACATCAATTTGACCTGACTGATTTTTGTAGCCGTATCCGTAACAACGAGTACGACTTCCCCACAGACCGAATTGTCTCGCTGGAAGTCCAGGAACTTGTGACCAGAATCCTAACGACGGATCCCTCGTCACGCCCTACTCTGCACGAAATTCTTGACAACCGGTGGTTCACACGTGGCACTGTGCCTAGTAATATTCCGGTCACAGCTCATGACCACCGGCCAGATTTTTCCTATATCACACGAGTAGTATCGCAGAGCAACCTTGCGCGGCTACGGTATTACGCGCTACTCGACGAGGAGTCGACGCCTATAGCGGTGCCATCCGCCCCAAGTGCGACCGAGAGTCGTATGCGGAGCGCGAGCAGCAGTTTGGCGCAACAGGAGAAGGAATTCCATAAAGCTGTTCAGCCTGGCAGCCCTATATCTGCTTTACTCAGCTCTGCCAGACAGCCGCTTCTTGTGGCCCCACCTCGCGGTGAGCAGCCACTTCTGAGGAAACTTCAGGCAGCCAAAGAAGCTCGGTCCCCTGGTCGTTCTTTACGAGAAGGCCGTCAAGGAGGTCTTCGTAATATCGACGAAGAGCATGATGACGCAGGTACTAGAGTGGAAGAACAACGCAGAAAGGAACTTGAATCTCAGAAGGCGAGGATCGTAGCTCAGATGGTTCCGAATAGCGGGACGACCTCACCCGTTGAATCGGACGACCAAGAGAACATGCCGCCACGGACGCTTGACCACAAGGCGTATAGGTATCATGAGGCAGCTATCGAGCGTCCTCCAGCTGAGGTTCCGACATCGAGGCAACGGGAAGTGACTCAGCAGAAGGAGAAGATGAGAGCTCAAGCCCCTGTAGCGAGCGCAGGCCTGCCTAGCTCGGGGTCAGGGTCAGGAGTGAGAATCAACAGCTTCGAAGCCGTCTCACAAACCCTCACCTCGGCTCTCGACGCTAGAGCCGCCGGGAGATTATTCAGAGATCCTCGCGATGATGCCGACCTTCCTGAACCCAGTGTATTCATTGTCTCTTGGGTGGATTACTGCAATAAGTACGGCATGGGGTATGCGCTGACCGATGGTTCTTTGGGGGTCCACTTTAACGACACCACGACTATTGTACTTTCACCGGATAAGATGTAAGCCCTTCCTATTATTCTCCACACAGCTCCTCTCACCCACCCATTGAATTGAAAGGCATTTTGATTACATATCTTCACGACGCAACGGTACAGTGTACGTCCGCAAGAGCTATACCATATCGGAGTACCCGGAAGACCTCAAGACCAAGGTGTATCTCCTGAAGCACTTTGAGAGGTACATCATGGATAGACTCTACGGCGATTATGCATATACTTTCCAAGATACGCAACGCGCCAAAGGCATGGACTTTGTCCAGAAATACCTTCGCATGAAACGAGTTATAGTCTTCAAGATGAGTCACGACGTCCTTCAGGTTAGCCCCTGCTCCTCTTTTCAACTATTATGTTTGTCACCCGTTGACCATGCTCGGACCATCAGTTTAACTTTTACGAACATTCCAAGCTCATTCTTTCCTCTCACGGACTTGTCGTCACACATATCGACAAGAATTACAAGATGTCGCGTTTCTCGCTGAGCGAGATTATGGCAATGTCTCTCCGTCCCTCCGCGGACCCCGAGCAGGCGAAATACACTCAGCGGCTGGTAGAGATGCTCGAGTATTGCAATGAAGTCCTCATCACCATCCGCCAGGTTAGCGCACAGGTGCAAGATCCTGCCTCTTCGCCCAACACTGGGCCTATGCCCACGTCCCTACCCCCACCAGCACAGGCGGGCGACGTACAGACGTTGACGAGCCGTGCCTCTAAGATGGCGCTACGGTAGCATCATCAAACCCCTCGGCGGACTTTGGCTCAGAGGATTCGGGTTTCTCAGGAAGTGTCAGCCGACGTTAGGTCGCCCGACAAAGAACTCCATATTTTGCCCATTATTTTATTGCGAGTACTATACCCCTGCATGAACCGTCCGATCATCACGACCTCGATTACATTCCATTTCCCTCTCATTCCGTTCACGAAGTTTTGCATTTCACATAAACTATATATGAAGACACCGTGTATGACATCCCTTTGCTTACGAGCTCAATCAATGGTCTTGACGACTTCATTGTGTACCGAATGTTTTGGGTGGACGACCGGTCAGGGGTGTCTGAAGTCTCCTGTTCAGTCAGGTGCCAGGGGTCCGCAGCGCGTGTTTTGACCAACTTCTCCTGCCTGTGACGCTTCAATATTTTTGTCTCGTTTACAATGAAGGTGCCGCCTGGGGGCGACTGTAACCTTGCTTAATATTGCTGCGAGTGGTTTTGTCCTGGATTATTTGATTCGCAACTGCTGAGCATTACTTTCTAACACCCATGAAGATTACATAATATCCACGTGTAGGAGATAGCTAAGGATCAAAAAGGAGAAGTGGAGGAAGCCGGGGGCGGAGAAAAGAGGTTACGATTCTCGGTTTGGAGAGGACCTTGCTTCAAGCAAGGTGAAGCCAGTAAATATTCTAAATCGGAGTAATAGTTCCTTTGAATTTTTCACTCTCTTCGCAGATGCCAGACGAGAACATATGCGATCATTCATCAAGCAATCGTCATTGTCGAAGCTACCTCCAGGGGATCAAGTTTGTTTGTACTACACTCAATGCGTCTCGGGTGGGTCCTTGCATCTATACCAAACTCCTGAACGTCGCACTATAGGATTTCGAGTGGCCGTACTAGCGCGCGATAACTATTGTTTTGCTCGCGCCCGGGAGGTCAAATGAGGATGATGCTATCCGATGCATGCGTAGCTAGACTAGTCCTTCGGGCACGAACACTTGGGAGACCTGGATTCAATATAAATAGTCGCATTCAGAGCACTCCTCCCTATATCAATTTTATCTCAGACAACAATCACGGGACAATCGTCTTGTGTCACATCCACATAGTACCCATCGTACTTGTCAGCCAACACCACGATGCATAGGATCGGAGCGCCTCCACCTGGCAAGATAGTCACTCTATACAAGGAGTGCTACGTCGTCTATGTCCCACAAGGTGCGATACATTCTCCCCGGACAGACGAGAAAATGTTGATTGTTGTTCGCGTTGCAGATTTCGAGTTCCCAGAATGCTCAGAGACAGACCTTTGGCTACAACTGACATGCGGGCAATGGAAAGAGTCTAGCTGCCCTTCCTCACCTCCGTGCATCGACTGCACTCCTTTTACGGAAGACGATCGCCAGTCGTTCAAGCCCCCCACCGATCAACCAGGACGGATCAGAATTATTGATGGAGGTTACAGCATCACCTATATCCGAAAAGGTGCGGTGACAATCTTTGGACGGACGGAAAATACTATGCTGATCTCCATTTTCCTGTTGTGTCGCTGACAGATTGTTGGATATGGAGAGAAGACTCAATGTACAAAACGAACATCGGTTCAACGGATACTTTTCAAAGAAACCCGACCTCAGCCAAGTGGGAAATCGAGCCCGGGTTCGCTGGTGATAGTTGAGTACTAGATGGCGGAGGAGAGGCAGAATATATCCCTGCAATGTAGAGTGGGTACTATATGTAACGCAGCGCAAATGATAGTATATTCTTTTAAATTCCTTATGATGGCTATATATACGTGATACATGAGTATTTGTGATCAACATGTTGCCGGGCAGTGTAACATGTAAGGCGCGTACTGGATCTAAATGTTACGGGGAACCCGTATCGTCAGCACACATAGTTGATTCAGGTACTTTATTGAGTACAAATCCGGTTTGGTTTGCTCTACTCTCCGATTTGCAGAGTAGCCAAAGGTTCGAACCTACCTTGCCTTGCCTTCCGCGGACTACGGATAGCTTGTCGTTTGCTCCACACCTTGCATCTTCGAGACGCTTCGAGAGTGAAGACTTCGCATCCGAAGAGCTACAAACTTGATATATATTTTCCTGGGGGGGGGGGGGGGG